>JBBMOY011713622.1:0-13475 GCA_037951405.1 Platydemus manokwari | reverse complement strand
AAACTATGATAGGTTTACAAAAATTGTGATTCAAAATGAGTAGTTGAAATCATTAATAAGTCATTTAAATGTTCATCTAACAACCGTGACCTGTAGCAAGGTTTTTGTCATAATGTTCGTGTGTTTCATAGTACGCTTGGCGGGCCGTACTTTGGAGACCCCTGACATATACAATTGTTGGGGTTTCGCAAAATTCAATTCAAAAGAAAAGTTTCAAATGTGAATATTGACAATTAATGGCAATGACAATTTTTTATAAATGTATATAAGTAGTAATTTCTAATTTATATGGTATTAATTTTTGAAAAATCTAATTGAATCTATCAATTAGCCGTAATTTATCTAAGTGTAAATTTTGTATCGATATTCAATTTTATCTACCGCAAGGATAAATTGGAAAACAAATATTTATGTGAAAAATCGCAATGTAGCGATAATTTTTAATCATGTATTCATGAATTCAGGAATAAATAATTTATACTATTGTGTAATAATTATATTAGTGATTTTAAAATAATATTTTCTAAATATAGAAACTGATAAATACAATGGCTGGAATAAACGAACCTTTGAAAAGAATTATTGTAACATAATATTTAATAAATATATGGGATATTTATAATATTGTATCAAAATATATTATAATCAGAATTATTATATGCGCTGACATAGACAAAGTATAAATAGAAGTTGAAATCATCACAACTCGCCCTAGGTTGTGTAAGCATCATTTGAACTCTGAAGAATCTTCGATCATATTAGCCATAAAACTTTCAACGTTCGAGTTGGTACTGATCGTCTGCAGCCATAGTATCATTCTAGCCCAAGTATTTCAATATCAGTGAGTTGGATTAATTCTGTAAAATCATAATACATATTATTTATTGTATCGCGTATTATTCTACTATGGAGTTGTATGTCAAAAACCATCTTAAGGTAACTTGTTCGCCTTCTCGAGTTGAAATTTGTAACCTTAGCTTATTCCTGAATTTGTAGGGTCATCGTTTACGTGTAATTTTATAGTTTTATATTGTAGTTTTCAAACAGCAAACTTCTATATTTTGTGTATATTTGCATAGCATCAAAAATTGCTGATTTCAATAATTGGTAATTTGATAAAATAAATAGTATCGTTGTAAGATAGTTAAATTCAAGACTGATAGTAAAATATATAATAGTGCTGCCGATCATGCTATCATCAAATATCGCGAGGTGAAGATAGTTAATAGTAAATTAAAGTTTTATAGATTGTACCTTGGGGTTGATCAGAACTCATTTGAGACTGGTCAAGACGGCATTGATTCATAGTAATAAAATATAAAATATTGAGACTGATAAGGTATTTAAAATAAACAAACAACCCCGAAACACATGAAATCTATCGATTTCCCTTAATAGTCTAACTTCATATTCACTTTATAACAACTCAATGTAATTTAGTATTTTCAAAAATATAATATCCCATATAATTCGATTGAATTTTAAAAGTAATGTTAAGATTTTCTCCTCGTTTTCTCTTTCAGAGGTCTGCAAACCATATTTCAAGACAGTCATATTGGGTGATTCCGGGATTGAAAATAAAATAAAATAAATCATTTCGAATTGTGTTTAATTTACGAAATTGAATTTTATTCTCAATGATCGATCGAATTATTGACTTATTAAAATTATTTAAGTGAACCTTATTTCGTCGTGTACAATTCTGTACAACCTGTATTATTATATCAACTATCAGACGAGTGTTGGGTGGGAACTGTTAAATATATCTTTTCTTAGTGTTTGATCAGGTTGTGGTGTGCCTGAAAATATTTAACTTGCTTGATTGGTTGTTTGAAAAGGTTGTGGCTACGAATATAAATCACTCAGCTTAGGATAATGCTCTTATTATCTATAATAGATAATCAATAAATAAGGCATTATTAAATAACGATTGAGAGTATTTTTAAATGAGTTAAATTTTAAAGATTTAATTTTATATAAATTAATATTAATTGGTTTATATAACTCTATTTAAAGACATAATTTAGTGTCCGGACTTCTTATTTCTTTTTCAAGGCTTCTAAAATAGTAGTGGATTACAACGATTATTAATATATTTGTAAAATTTAATTATATATAACTATTATGGTGGACCTTGTCTTTCAGAATTATCAAAACCATTTAATGTTCATTTGCTTGAATCATTGGTCTTATTAGAATAAATTCTTTAAATAAAAATCTCGAAGAAATAACTGGATTATGATTTACAAAATTCTTCACTCTCAAGTTATTGATTAAGCTGAAATTAGCCTTTGATTGTTTTTCGATTTAGTCTTTATTCGATTAGTCCGTTTTTAATCATCCAAGGAAACAGAACCAGACGAAGACTAAACGACATGGAATTTTAAACGATGCATAAGAATTTTGATGCAAAAGAAGTTGAAATCGTTTTAATAATTAACTTTATGGAAATCGCAAATCATGGTTGATTTCTCTACGGTGGTCTTTGCTTTCATCCTTTGATGATTTCGTCATCAGTAAAAATGAATTAGTTTTGCTGATGAATTGGTGAAAGATTCAATCTAAAGGGCTGCTTTGAAACATATTTTATGATCATAAAATAATAAAAGGAAACATAAGTCTATAAATACAATGATGAGAAAAATCGATATTTTGAAGATTGTACAAAATGTACACGAATCAATGAAGTTTTTTATTATCAAAACTCTTTTTAATAAAAATCTCCTTTCTTAAATCTTCAAGAGTTTTACAAGAATTTAAACCCTCAAAAAAGGCAAAATGACGAATTGTATTTATTGCAGTTTGAGAACATATTTAAATACAAAACAATTTATCGATTTTTTTTTATGTCCATGTTTTCCATATTTCTATTACTACTTTATCCAGTCCTGCTCAATTAGATAGTTTCGATTATCTTGCTTCTCATCTCAAGCCATTCCATAAATTTTGACACTAGGGAGCAAAATTCAATAAAATAATATATTTTTAAATGAAATTCCTTTGCACAAGTGTGCATACATGCATCATATCAGCATATTGTTGAAAAACAAAATTCTCTACAATGTATATTAATATTGCAACACTAAAATATGCCAATCTCAAATAAAATACTTCTCCAATATTTCATTAATAAGGTTATATATACCTAAAATATTCTCTCAAGACATTGTTGGATACTTCACCTGTATTTAACATATGATTTCTTACAGTTCTAGTGCTTATCAAAACAATTTAAGACTTTTAGATGAAATAAAAACCTTTATTAGTTGACTCGATAATTATTTCTACATCGTTCTCGTTATGTCAGCGTGCTTGATGAAACACGGTCTATGCAAAACAGTGCTGTGTTCGTCATGATATTTATAAAAATTATTTTCCTTCCTGAAATCTATATATTCTTGCAATTTTATTATATCTTCAAAATATTAAATAAATTTTCTTTCAATCCTTACCATGTAACTGATTTAAACAAATTCGTCCATTTTTAGTTTCCAAATTATTTATTAAAAAGGGTGTTCGTTGTTAGAAATTATAGATTATAATACTAATTGAATAAAACTATTTCAATAAATAGTTAAGATTCAGAAAATGGATCCTTTGACTTACTTTAATAATAATGAATTTTCGCGCATGAGATTTTATAAATGAATTTTATATATAATTGTGACGTTTGACTTAATCGTAAAATTCAGTTAATATCTCACTTTTTAGGGTGTCTAATACGGACAAAATATAGTTTTAAATCCAAGTTTCTATTCTAATAACAACACTTCTATATGATTATTTGAGTTTTTAAATTTAATTTTTTTTAACTATAAATCGAGCTAGTTAACCTACAAACACGTTTAATAATATCATTGCTAATTTTTATAAAATAATTGTAAAAGTTTAGAATATCTCTCAATTTGAGTCTAAGGCTTAAAAAGAGTTTGTCTCCCACTTTCGATAAATTGCAATTCGACCTACTTTGACCACATTTCCAAATAATTAAATTTTTTGACATTTTGACGCTTAAGTGTATTTAGAATTTTTCTGGGGTGCTTAAATGAAAAATTCAAAATATTTTTACAGAATATAATTAAATAAACCACCGTATTTTTCCGACTAAAACAGATTATTAGGATTTAAGACTGGAATATTAAAAAAAAAGATGGTGATGGTGTTAATATAAGCGAATCTGACATTTTTGATGATGAAGAGCATTAAATCATGCTATGCATTTTTAATTTAATTTAATATATTAATCATTCAACGCGTAGTTAGGGTACGCCTTATAGTCGGGTAAATACGGCATATAGGTTTTCGCAATACACTCAACAAAGACCCGTTTAGCCTATATTTTAAATTAAATTAAATTGTTTGCAAATTTTCGGAAATATTTACATATTACGATTTTGTCCAACAATGCTAATAGATATATTTAAATATTAAAAATCCAGCAGAAATCAAGCACTTTTGAAACTGCTATTCAGAAAATTAGAAACAAAATCAAACCAACTAAATTAAAAGCTGTCGGATTTTAATTAACTTTGTCAGCAAAATAAGTAGTGCTTTCATTTAGTTTTATAAAATTAATTTATATATTTAAAATATTTTTAAAGGAATTTTTATTGGTAAATTTTAAAGAGATATAAACAAATTATACATACGTGTATACTTAATTTGTTTATTCGATAACAATGACGGAAAAATGTAATATGTTTATTTGTTTTATCGAAATTTATATGAAACAATTTAAAGTGTCTACTTTAACAATGTCGAGTATCATATTCATAGTATTTAAGACCACAAACATAGCTGATAAACACTGTGTTGAATGTTTATCATGTTTGATGCACTTTAATGTACTTTTTTTTCACAAAAAGAACTTTCTTTTATAGTCATTGGATTATTATAAAATTAAAATTCATGAGCATGGTAACATGAAAAATAAGCATTTTGGAAAGAAATAAGATTTTTAACACTCAAAAAGTTCCGGTTCTTAGTATGTACAAGAGTGCGTACATCAGCTTTGACAAATTTATTGGCCAATTCAATGGACAGTGTTGAAATTAAAAGTGCTATTGATGTAAATTTCATAAATAATTTATCCATGTACAGCTAAATTCGTATAAAACGATCCAATGAGAAGATAATGAAAACATTATCAGCAAATGATGGAATTGAATACCAGAGCTTGTGAATGAAAATAATAAACAGCTCAAAGCTAAACACTTTAAAAACCAGCTAATCGTTTGACAGACAGTAACAACTCATTATTTGTTAAATTAATGTTTTATTTTACAATTATTTTCTGTTACATGAATGTTTTTCTTAATTTTTCTGATCTTGTTCTGCACGAAGTAAATTGTTCTGTGAATATTATTTGAAATAATAATTTGTCTCATGAATTTCTCAGACATTTAAATAATCATGAAATTCATTTAATAAAATCTTATAACATCATTTTCCATCTTAATCTTATTGATTTTTATCTTTGAAAATAAAGACTGAATTTGAATTTTTTTAATTTAAGATATTCAATGATTTTAACCCGTTTGTCTCAAGAGGTTACAATAGGTCAGTGGATTTCAACTAGTGTTTCGCCAATACACTCCAGGGCTTCCGCAATTTCTAAATTTCTAAATTAGAACAACTAACAAATAAAAAACATTAAATTCAATTTCGAAAATCCATTTTATTATTATTTGTATTATCATTTGTCTTATTTAATTATCAGTTTTGGTTTAAATATACTAAATTTAACATAATTCAACTCGCTACATTATTGCACCTGGGTTCCTAGAGCCAGAAGAATGTTTACGTGTGGCTCCTCTACAGCAAAAAGGTTGAAAACCACTGGTGACAAGATTATCATTGAAAACATGTCAATGTGAGAATTAGGATTCACAGGGCAGCCTAACAACAAGTTCAACATCTACTATATTGGGATGAAACAATCATGAATATTGAAAAATTCTAAAATCCAATAAATAAA
Source organism: Platydemus manokwari (assembly GCA_037951405.1). Taxonomy (NCBI): domain Eukaryota; kingdom Metazoa; phylum Platyhelminthes; order Tricladida; family Geoplanidae; genus Platydemus; species Platydemus manokwari. The sequence continues at coordinate 7,498 of JBBMOY011713622.1, read as the reverse complement.
TTGATTTGAAAATTTTATCATTAGCGTCTACTTATTCGAAAAAAAGAATTTGGTTTTTTGGTTTTTACTTACTGTTTATAATGCATTGATATTGTTGGGATAGCATGGAACGTCTTGTGATCTATTCAGATAGTGAAGAGAGCGAGGACGAAAAAATTCCATGTACTATCAAAACATATAGTGAGTGGAAACAGCAACAACAGGCGAAATATAAGAAACCCGATATACCCGATATAACACACAAATATCATACGTCCGGGATATAGATCTGACTCCCACGGAGCTGAGGAACCGAATAATATTTATGGATATTAAGGTAGAATTTGTCCTAAATGGGGAACCACACCCAATATATATATAATAATACTGAATATTGAAGGACAAGTGGTGTGGGAAGCCAATGTAACGCCGAGACAAAGGATAGGGCATTATTACACAAATATCACTGGATTATCGGAGTTCGATCTAGTAAGCTTAGTGCCACTTATTCGACAAGACTAGACAAGAATTTCCAAGTCCATCATCGATAATTAGATCTATAGGTATGGTAATCCATAATCAATGCTCACCGATCGGGACATAGTCTTCGAGCAAGGGAAATGAAGGAACTAGCAATACGTTTCGAAATAAAGCCAGAATTTACCACCCCATACCAACACCAAGCAAATGTCTTGACCGAAAGGATGATTAAGACAGTCCGAGACATGGCGGTAACAACGTTGGAATCAGAGAAACTGACTTGGGATAAATTAATACCTCGGATAGAATTTATAATCAATCCAACATATCAAAGCTTAATTCAACATTCTCCTTTTGAAGTTTTGTTTGGACGATGTCTTAATATGGATGGATTATGATTAAATGAACCAAATCATCAAAGAAACATTAAATCAATGGCTACAAATTAAAAGAAATATGATGCTGAAGAGGTTGAATTTTCAAGGTTAAAGAATTAGTTTTAGAGAAGAACCGCACAAAATAAAGAAGAACTGAGATCGTTACAAATGTTCTCACAGAATTTTGAAATTTTAAAGCCCATATGAAGTGCTTCTTAATTTCCATGGACAGACAAAATGTCGAAGAATTGAGTAGTTGAAAAAGATTTCAAAAACTACTGGAGAGGGAAGTTAGATAATATTGGAAATTCAATTTATTTAAATATTATGAATGACGTGCTTTTTCAAATTTTAATAAATTTTGTGATGGAATTAAAGAACGTTTTTAGTTTAGTTATTCTTATCTCGTGGTTATAATATGACATTTTATTATTTCGAAATAAATATTTTGGTCTATTTTTGAATTGATTTTAAATAACAATTTTCTATTAATTATTATTTCTATTTGGGGTGGGATCTAGTACTAAACAAATAATAGAACAGAAAAATTTCCAAACGTATTAGAATACCATAATGATAAGTAAGCTCAATCATATTTATCCGTAATAATAATTAATGGCTGCAATGGTAATTTCCTGATCAATCAAGATAACAGTAAAAGATTTTTATTGTCAGCATAACTTTTCCATAGATAAACCAAATATTTCTGATGCATTAATAACCGAAACTGATACGTATTACTGTTTCCGTCCTTATTAACATCATATAATATAAAGGTGAAAGGTGATAATAATTTAACGTGGATTACACATGAGGCCATGAAGCGAACTCAAGTCAAATCTAAGACAAAAGCAATATATAGAATAATCTGTAAATCATATTAATATTGGATAAATATATAATGATCATCCTATGTTCAAACATATTGATTAATAATTTCTTATAAAAATAAATTCAATAAATATATTAAATTTGATACAGATGTGAAACATCAACAACTTTGGACAGTTGCTTTAAAAAATTAAATCGAGTTATTGAAGTATTTTGCAATTGAATTTTAAGACAATCATACAGGAAATTATATATGTCGTCGGTTGGTGGGTTTCCAGTCACGGGAATAGAGAATTCTGCACAGATTTCTGTCCACTTAGCCTGGACATCTTTATCACAACATACGGCATTTAAAAGACAATTGCTATTGACTTTAGATTTGGAATATGCAAGACCATCTGGATCTACAAAATTGCATGAAAGGTCAAAACCTGAAATTCAAAGCTTATACCTCGAACATCACTCTTTTTAATGTTATTATTTTTCGAGTCAATAAAAGTCATTGGCGCAAAGTTATTTTGAATATTAATGGTCAAATTTTTTCTTTCTATAAACAAGATGCCAAAAATTAATAGACTTGAATGCAATGGAAAAATGCTGATTGCATTCAAGTTATTTTTGGATTTTGAAAACAAGAAAATGAAATTATAGTTAATTGTTCAGAAAATATTGCAAATAATTTGTAAATAATTTTATGACGGCAATAGCACATATTCCATTGCATTTAATTAAATGAAAATACCTATTCTTTCAATTCGGTGACTCAGTTCAGCAACCTATAAATATAATAAAATACCAATAAATTTAAAACTAATACAAATATTTATTTTGAAAATAATTTTCATATCAAAGATGAATTTATATTATTACAATCACATACACACACTGGTCTAGATGCTCGAATATTGCTATAATCGATAAAAATTTCATTTGGTAATAAAGTGCGCAATAATTCATAACAATTATTAAATTTGATGGAACTAGAGTAAATTAATATGTTATAGCTATGTAATATTTTATCAAAAATAAGCCAAACCAGTTAATAGGTGGGCTAAAAGTTTAATATTCTCGTATTATTATTATTATTATTCAAAACATTTGAATAAAAGTCAAATAGATAAATCGAAAATTCAAACTTTTAAGTGAAATAGAAGTCGAAACAATTCAAAGTAAAAATTATTTACAGTCAATAATTTTACAATAATTTTCATCTAAGAATTTTTTTTATGAATATTTTTTCATATTTTCAATGTTCATTTAATAATGCAACTTTCATTTGTGTGTGACAAGTAAAGTCTATTGTAACATATTATTGCAAAATATCTCACAATTTAGTCTTTTAGATGTCTGAAATAATTAATTTATAAATAAAAATTAATTTTTCTTTTCCTTGTTAGATATTTTTAAAATTAGAAAAGCTCTATTATACATGTAATGATCAAAAGATTGGTACAAAACCTGATCCAAGAAACTGGCTAGTACAATAATTCAAATATTATGTTCATGATAATGTTATATATATAACGGATCGATCTAGTTTATATTTAGTGGGATCTCAGCCACGATAAAATTATTTGATTTATTATTTATTTTAGTGGAAATATAATCAAATATATTAATTATTATTTGAAGATATAATGGACTTTTCAGAATTTGTAGAACGAATCTCAAACAGACAACATAGCATTAATTGTAATATTAGTTTTATTTAATATTATCTCTATCTTTTGTAAATGTTAGCTACGTTGTTAGAATAAAACTAGATTCATGCTATGTAAATAAATATAAGTAGCACCCGTCATGCGAGAATTACATGTAAATGACATGAGTTAAAAATTGTTTTTCTTTTCTCCAAACATATACAGATTGGATAGTGTTACAAAATTATTTCAATGAGATATTTTAATATACTTTCACTACAAGATTCACTACATACACACACACACACATATATATATATATATATAGCTTTTATTTAAAATAAACAAGATTGTGGATGAAACTTGTTGAATATATTCTACATAATTGGAATATAAAAGTATTTGTTGAGTAAATGATTAACATAATCTTTGAGTTCAAATATCATTTATATCAAGTCAGGTTTGTTATCAAGAATTTCTTTATCTAAATCATGCAGATTTTTAGGATAAATCGCACTATTAATGATAAGAAATTCCCTTAAATGGCCATAAATTTCATAGATTTGTTATTTCCTCATCAGCCACGTTTTGTTATAAATATTTGACATTAATGTTTTAGACAATCATTCTAATAATGACAGAATAATTAATTAATCAATAATTTGATTTCAATAAAAACAAATGATCAATCTCAATAATTATTTCATGATCATTATATCTAATCAAATCTACATTTTAATATTATCCGGGGGCTATTTATTAATAAAATAACACTTGTGAAGTTCATTTTAGAAAGTTCATTTCCTATAATAGCTAATAGTAACTACTTGATAATTAAATAATGATTTCAAAATGTATATCATTAATATTTCAAAACCTATTTAAATACAAAATTGTGAATAATTTTGTTGATGCGACATGACGTTGATTTAGTTTTCATAAATAGATAGTTGATTTGGATACCATTGAAATATTTGAATAACTATTTATAGTGAATAGAGTTAAACAAACAATTATCGTTTCAAATAACAATAATTCATGGCTTAATGTTAACTTATAAAGTACAAATGATAAATATAACCAATGTATTATTATGAACCGATCACCAATGGTGTTCACAACATACGCACAAGTGATAAATAAAGCTCATGGGTTTAGTATTCGATAAAATGTGAATTATGGACTTTAGAGGTTTCAAACACCACTGATGAGAAAATACAGAAAATGGAAACATATTTCATGATAAAGACAAGAATGGTGAAAATTAGGTTTTCAAATTCTCGATGAATAAAATCCCTGCATTTAACACACCAAATAAATAACAAGATAATAATATGCTTATTTTGGTTCAGAATTTCAATATCAATATAGAAATCAATGATCTGATAATGATACTATATAATAATAATCAATATCAACCCTTAATTTTGTAATAACAATATTAAAATTTTCTGATACACACTAAATATTCTAATGATAATATCAGTATTAAATATCTATCAATTATAAATTCCAAGATTTTGGTGACGTATGATTTAACGGTAATTTATTATGTTAATTTTAATAAAACCAGTGACCATAAATGGAATTCCATTTTTTCAACCAATGAAATACAAGTGGATATGTTCTAAAAATAGATTTATTAGTCATTCATAACAACGTTAAAAAACGATTTAACACTTTCATATCAAATTAATAACGAAATGGATAAATAAACACTGAAAGATTTGATTTAATTTTCACAATAAGAAACAGATTAAAGGAGCTGAAGATTTATTTCCAGCTATGGATGATGAAATGAAATTAAATAGATAACCATAGAAATAGTTCAATAATGCATTTGTATAAATTAATTTTTGATAAATATATTCACGTTATAATAAAATTAATTAATAATGATGAAAACTAATTTATAAAAATTGATTTGTTATTTTAAATTTTAAACATATTTCAGATCAATATTATATTATAAACAACTTACCATTTTTCTGCTAGTTTCCGATTCATCATTCTATAATGAAAATATTATTAAGATTTACCATTGGAAATAAAATTATGTTACTTCGACTCCAACAAAATCATTGGCGTTTTGATTTTCCTGGATTTCAATATAAATTGGAATTAAAAAGCAGAAATGAAAAATTAAAATCACTTTTATTGGAACATGGCAATTTTCGTTGACATCTATCTGAAGAACAATTTAAAAATACCATAAGAGAATAATTAATAAATGTTAAATATTATTGATACTGTAGATGTTTTAAGTTTTCGTTCTTTATAATCAGCGATTGAAGAAGAAACTTCCTATTAAAAATTATTAAATAGTGACTGAAATTAAAAATCTCAACTTTGTTGATGGAAGTTTCACTTAATTGGGTATTAAGCTCGAGTATCTATTTAAACGTATCAATAACTAAAATTTTTCAATTTTTTCAACAATGAAGATATACCTTATTTTCCTAAATTTGGTTAAAACTTTAAAATCAATATTTATTTTAATATTAGTCCTACCATTTCGTCCTCCAGTGTAATCATTTTACAATTCAAATGTGGAAGTTCAATATTCAAGTTATTTTTATAAATATTTTATTTCGTTAAAACAGCGAAACGAAAATAATATTTTATTTTTAATCAATATTTCATTGTTATCGAAATTTAATTATTTTTATGGCAAGAAATATTTTGATACTGAAATTCTCATTTATTGGGTAACATAATTTTAAGTTTTTTAAGTCCTTAAATAAGAAAAAAACAAAATTAATATATTGTCTAAAGTAAATAAAATTTTTATATTAGTAATTTTAAATAACTGAGTTTTTGATTTTGTCAATTATTTTTTAACAGTAAATTAGACGTTTTCAATGACTGTCTTCATTGGTGCTCATCATTATTTAATGATTTATTTTTCCGTCGAAACATTTAAGTTATAATGATTTTAGTCGATACAATACCTCTATCACCACGTGTTTTTAAAAGAAATTGAATTTCGATCATTCGAGTAGAGGTTGATATAAAAATTTATATTTGCACAGGCATCCAATCCAATAATTAATTAATACATAGTGTACATTATTAATAACAACCGAAAATAAAAAATGACCACGATAAATAAATGAAAAATAATGAATGTTAATGTTATCTTTACATTGAAAATAAAACAAAATTATATCTTGTTACCAATCAAATTGTTGGGATCCATAAATTTGGCAAGTTGAAAGGTGTGAGTTATATACTAAATGATTTAATGGAAATATGATTGTGTGGGAAATATTTTTGTTATTTTTCAAAATTTTATTTGCAGATCAAACATACAAGTTAGCTAAATTAAATAATTTTAAAAAACTATTGGTAAAGTTAACTTACAGAGAGGATAGCCATAAAATAACCGCCTTTTATCGTTCAAGTTTTGATGCAAATTATGTCAGATACCTGCAAGTATATAGTATTTTATTGGGTACTTTGCACGTATTGGGAAAGCGTCGACTGGCTAGTGCTGTTCTCAGATAGAAAGGAAAGCGAGGAGGAGAAAACTCCATTCACTGTCAACTTATATGGTGAATCGAACCACAAAATAACCGAGGAAAAAGCACAACAACAACAGGAACCACAGAATCTGTGCGTAAAGAAGAGATATTTAAAAAGAATGACGGCGCCGCCCCTAAAGAATCAGAGACCCCCAGCGACTGTAAAACCAACCTTACCTGTAAAGTCAAGCTCTGCCACGCCCATAAACCAAACCCAAAATGGAAAACTTGGGGTATGCGAAACTGGAGCGTGGATTTGGACTTTTGATGATCAACGAGAATTCGAATCTTCGATAATCCTTGTGACAATTTTCTGAATAACATTAAATGATGATATTTTGATACTTTGACAAACATTTTTTATGATTTGATAATTTGACAAAACATTTTAATGAGCTTGAGCTTTGTAAATAATGCAACATTTTAATGATTTTTGTATAAAAATGACATAACATTTTGATGATATTTTGTATGAAATTATTTGTGGTTTTGTATAACATTATTGTATAAAACTATGTCAAATAAATGTTATTAAAAATACATTGATAAAACATATAAATCAGACAATATAGCCAATCGGATTCTAAACAATCTGTAGAATCCGACCCTACCCGAAACACTAAAACATAAAATACAGATAAATATATATAAGAATAAAAAGAATTTT
>JBBMOY011712511.1:0-13476 GCA_037951405.1 Platydemus manokwari | reverse complement strand
AGTATAGCCCCTATAACTGTTCTCAACAATATGAGCAGAACAAAGTCGACAGCTTATTAAAGCATATGGATCTGTTGATTCATGGCTAATAGTTTTAACAATTGATGATTTCCACAAATAGACCGTTATCACCTATTTATCTTCCACACAGAACAACATCTTTCGATTAGAGAGATATTTAGAAACCGTCTGTGCCATAATGCTCTGGTTTCCTACGTATATATGTGTAGTTGTTGTAGACATGTAAGAAATTCACCAGAGCTTTTAGATAAAAATTTATTCATCAATTAACTATTTGGGATACTTACAGAGTACAGTGAATATTTAGTATCATAATTCATCTTTGTGCACTGATATGACCATGGTAGATTTCGATTATTTAATTTCACTAATAATTATAAGAACATTAAAAGTAATTATGAATTATAATTTAAACCTGATACTTATCCGGAACAAATATCTTACTTGTAGCCCGAAAAAGCGATATCATGTTGGATTATTGTGGTAGGATATGGATTCTATTTGAAAGTCAGAAACCACGAAGACTTCTAAGAATTTCAGGAATTTTTAAGGCACTTACAACAATCGAATAGTTCGATAAAAAATTCTAAAGAAGCGTTTCAACGAATTTTATAGAAAAAACTGAAAAAGCTAAGACAAAATGCTTCAAATTTTAAATGGCTTTTGATCTGCCTTATTTGGCAGATTTATCTGAAGTGGGTCTGAATATTTATCGGGAAATATTAATGATTTTCCATCATTCATCTGAAATTTTATTGGATAAAAATAATCTAACAAAAAACTTTTTCTAATTATTCCCATTAAAGTTGTCAACATTATCGAAATTTTATTCAATCTATCCCACATCAAACCACCCCAAGAAAAGTCAGCTTGAATCGATTGGAATATTTCAAAATTTGTATTCGTTGTATCGCAATAAATTTTGCTAACTTTAAAAATTCAAATTCTTCGATTATTGATTGTTTTATTAATGTGTGTGTCGATTCAATTCAAGCTATGTCAAGACGTCAAACATTTAAAAAAGTGTCTTTATTATAAAGAATTTTATAAAACAGGAAACTGTTTCGAAGTGATCCCGTCATTTTGAAGATTTTTACGACGGGTAAATTGATTGCAAATTTATTCCCTCATTAACTGAGAGATTTAAATCAACTGGAAAATTTGAAGAAAAACCCAAGACAAATCTCGCATTGATAATTACAACCATAAAGTTGGTGAAATTGTTACTGCTGTCAATGATATTGGTGACATTTTTTTCCATGTGATAGGCATCTAAGAATCTTGGTATTTGAACTCGAAAATAAATGTCCTATAAAACAATGCCTCGCGGGGGTTGGCTGTGGGCCATCAGGGGTCTAATTGTTTTAATAAAATTTTTCAAGTACAAATCAAATAAAGCTACAGATCAATATATCTCAAATATCTCAACCATAAAAATCAATGTAGATAAGATAATAGTGCAATGCTTGGTTGATTCCTATATCGATTATTAATGAGAATTATTATATTCTTGATGCGACATTTGAAATTCTATCTCAAGTGCAGTTAATAGCGAACGAAGAAACTCATTTTATCCATGCAGATTGAACTACAGATAAACGTATCGATCATATCAAGATGTGAAAAACGACAATTTCTGATAAAGTGATTCCAGATTGTCTCAACGGGATTCACATATTTGTTTTTTCTATTCATTCGATTTTCACCAATTCGCTGCAGAAACGGTTTGTTTACATAGAAGTTATATTCGAATATTTCTAAATTTACACAATTCAAGCTGTACCATGAAATCCGAAGAATGAAAAATTCCAAAGCAAATAATTTAATCAATGTTGATGAAAAGAGTTTTTTTCACCATCTTTTGTGGAGTAATTAATCGACAAATTTTAACAGAGCAATTCGTTGAATTCTCATTCGAATCTCATTTTAGTAACAAATCTTTAACCATTATCCCATAACAAGTGAAGATCTTTGATTTTAGACAGCCATGTGAAATGAAGGCAATCCAAAAAATTAACAATTCTGGATTTCCAATCTCAAGATTTTAGATTCGATATCCTTCTTTTATCTTTATTTCAATAATAAGAAACAACTGATATTATTAAATTTAATTAGAGTAATAATAACATGGTTTGAAAATATATTTCTTTTATAAACTTAAAATAGCTCTCCAATCACTGTCAACACATCCACAATATTACTCAATGCAGTAAGCTACTCGATCAATAAGTTATTCGCTCATTTGACTCATGTTTAAATTCATCAGGAAACAAATATCAACGGAAAATCCAAGCTGAGCTTTATGAAACTGTTAGGATTCTCCAAGTGAAAGCTATTTAGCCGAGTCATTTTCGAAAAAATTCTGAATTTCCCAGCGATATATTTTATTTTTATAAAATGCTGATAGGCATATTTATAACAATCTCCTTCTATATATCATTGTTGATTAAGAGGTCAACACCAGTGCAGCCCATGTGGTAAAGTCGATCTAATTTGGCATTAGATTCTATATTAAGAATTATTCAAAACATTTAGTAATATTTCTTTGAGGATTTTTATTTAATTGTTGTCAATGTTAAATGGTTGTTCGCTACGTCTCCAAGAAGTAATTCATCTTATTTTGAGAAAAAAAAACACATGTTACTGCATAAAAAACCAAAAATATCATCTTGGAAACTTGTGACTATCGTTCTTTTACTTCCTGTACATCCTATCGAAACCAAGGTAAAACTAAAGCAATAAGATTTACAAGCAAAGTTATTTTTGATGATTTTATAATCAATCGTTTCCTTTCAAGTGAAGCCATTCAAATTGTATTTTTGTCTGCAAAAAAATAAAAATAAATTATTAATAGAATATTCTAATCATTATATTTTATAACATTCTGATAAATATTTACAACAAATTGCTAGAAATCGTACTAATATTATGCATTCATTTTTTATTTATTTTCTTTTATGTATAAATAAAATAAATTTTGTTAAATTTTGAAAATGTATCTAACGGCTTGAAAGCACGAAATCAAATTTAAACAAAAATATTCCAACAGATCGAATTGATAATTGATAATATCGATATATTTTCTGTTTAAAACGATCGCCTAAATTTTAATTGATTTTAGAATCCTCACGATTTATATATCAGTTAGCTGAACAATTAAATCTATTATTTCAACATATTTATTGATTTCATATTTCCAGTCCACCTAGTGGATGTTAGATGCAAATAATGGCGATACTGTTGAACCCAATGAATTGAAAGTTGCAAAAGATTTATTTTCATCAAATCGTGCACATCAATACGTACAAAATCGACTCAAATAATCATTATTTAACACTCAACAAATCAAACAAAATAAACATCATACTAATCGACCTCCCACTGGCCATCTTTACATCGTTATTTATACTTGAGCTTTGTATGTAATGCGTGTGTCATGTTTCGATTTTATATTTGGTTTCTCAAGTTTTGATTATATTTATTGATTTTCTGTGATCGGGATTGGTCATTTTTTGAATTATAATCTTCCATTTAAGTCTTCTCTGATTGGGTGGTTTATATGCCTATGTAGCTGTATAGGCATACAAGTTTAAAGTGCAAAAATAAGGATTTCAAGGTGGTTTCATCTTCACTCTACATTACTTTTCTTTACATAATTTTAAAGTTAAATTTAATTTTCAATCAACGCCAAGTCTGAATGAATGCACTTGAAAATAAATAAACTCAAGATTCGGCAAATGACAAATATTGTCCAACATCTAAACTTAACCCATTACATCTAAAAATTTCTCCATATCGGCTGTCACAAGTATGTCAATCTATTATTCAGTACACGACAAATTGTATCTATTGATTTAAATTAAGATTTTTATTGTAGAACAATTGACTTGTTATCTTTATTAATACAAATTGTGTTTCTGCAAACAATTCAATTTCTGGTCAGATTTGAATAATTGGTGTGATGCTCTCAGCAAATATCTATCTTAGTTTTCTGTAGACATTGTATTGTCAAGTGTTATCGATAGTAATCTATTGTCCATTTGTTGTCATCAATCCATTATCTTTTAGTCCAATCAGAGATCTCTGAAAATAATCACGTGGTTCTGCTAAATTGAAAAGCTTTCATTTCTAGATCAAATTCACTGATTTCATGGGTTAAACCTCACATTTCATTTAATAATTCAATTTATTATTTTATTAAATTTTGAGGTTCGAGACAAAATTAATGAAATTCACCAAATTAAAACAATGATCACGATTAGAAGGCAAAGTGTTCCGAAATTCACCGACAAGCAATCGTTTAGACTAAAAATTCATGCACCCAGCAGTAATCAAATCACATGATTCCTCAATTTCTGACTTATCTAAGTCCTCTATTGAACACAATCCCAAATCCAGGGATAGTGTAGAATAATCACAGAAAACAAAATCAATAATTGACTACATAATCTTTGAATTTAATAATTCACCATCCACAATCAGCACCGAAATCTTAGTATTTTACTAAACGGAATAATCGTTAATATAATTATTCAATTTTTGGTTGTCATGACAATTTTCTATTCAATCTTTGATGAATCGTCATAAGAAGGGTTTCCTAAAATATTGAAAAAAATGGAGTTGCAAAGCAAAATAAATATGATTTAGATAATTACAACTGGAGTGGAAACAAAATTCAGAGACAACATGTCCCCATTGCCAAATGGAAACTGATAGTCTTAGTGAAGAGCGACCAGAAACCAAAAGTTGCAGGGGTACACTATATGATACAACATTCGCATCACCAGCCACAGAACAAAGTACAGTTTTGAAATCATACCAGTCAACTGGTTCATATACTTCAAGTACAAGCAGGAACTGGACTGCCAGATAACAGTTAACTATTCAATTCACGTACAGAGTTGTCAGTCAAAGAGGTTATTGTTAAATTGAGCTCACCGATTGTTTGAAATTGATTTACTCGTAAGATCAATTTGAAGAATTACTTTTATTGAAAAGTGCTTTATTATTTTCTTCACCCCTGATACCATTTAGTTCCTCAAGTGTATTAATTAAGGAGAAAAAAACAATAAGTGGGCTCCATTCAAAATTATTTATAAAATAACAGAAAATTAAAAAAAAATTTCTTAAAAAATTTTTCAAAATCTTCTCGACGGGGTGGCACAAGTCCTCACGTCGGACTATAGTTTTATACAATCAAATTATATATACATTTGAAGCTTCCTCTATTAAGATTCGTCTCGTTATTTGTTAACATTGCGAGTTTGCATTATTAATTTTGGTACGTAGTGTTGGTAATTGAATTGAAGGCTCGTGTCGATGAGGGATTTTTCATTTTCCTCTGATCGATGTGAGCTATGTGTGTTGCAAAGGAAGTCGGAGATGAAAGCCATCTGTGATTTGTTCAGGTTGATATCTGATAGGACTTTGTTGTTTTGTAGATCCCAGGATCCGAGATAACACCTATGCTGGTGTTGAATCGTGATCGCTGTTGATTTCAATCGCGATATATAATTCAAAATTAACCATTATATCAAACGGTATTTTAGATCCACGATGTAATTATGGCGCTTGAACTTATTCTTGATGATTATTAGGTCTGGTCTTAGTTCTGGTGATGCAGAATCGATGTCGATATCGTACCAAAGAGATTGTAAGTAAAGCCCAAGGTGGTCAAGAAAAATTGCGTGTCTTTTCGAAGCTAGACTTTGTACAGCTGGGCAATTAATGAAGATATGTGCTTCAATTTCCTGTTATGTCTTACAGCGGCGGCATAATGTTGATTTATTTAATTTGATAAAATATGGTGTGATGTTCAGTAACAGTAAACTGTTCCGTGCATGGTGTGTAAAAATCCAAGCTTCTGGAAATAAATTGAAATTTTTTAAAGGTTTTTTGTGATAAGTATGATGCCGAAAAGCGTTGGACCAGTCTGCTTTGCCTTTTCATAGTTGTCTATTCGTTGAAGAAAGTCATTAATGCTAAGTCGTGGAAAATGTCACACAGTCTCCCACGGTTGTCTTTTGGGAAGAAATAAGTCTTGTCCGGGTTGACAGTTATCTTCAATTGAATTTCTGTGTTGTGGTGACTGAATTCACATCAATTTGGAGTTTTCTTAGTTTTCTAGCAACGAATCGAGTTTTGGTCCACTAGGTTGCTTTTGTGCTTTTTTATTGGAGGCGATTTTATCAGAGATCCAGTACAATGCCGTGGTTAAATCTGAAGCACCCAGAAGCCTGTATTTGACTAAATCATGTTGTTTGATCATTAAAGTTATGAATTCCGGGTCCAGACTTGCCATGAATCTGAAGATGCAGACGATGCTTTGGATACAAAATTCCACTAAATAAGTAGTCAGGTCATTTCCACCTAGTTTTGTTGAAGCATACAGAAAGAAGTCGTTGCTCGATTTCGAACCGTCTATCTTTAAAATTTTGCGAGAGATTGCACAGATTTTCTTATCAAATGATTGAATAGGTTATTCGTCTCCGTTAGAGATGAGTGCCGGAGTCTACTGCCTTTTTAAAAATTTGTTGTCTTCTAAAGTGGAATGGCAGCATTGAGTGTAAAAAGATATTATAGATTAGGAATTTTTGAGATGGATACAGTCTAGATTCAATGTCGGTGATAATTGACTGAAGAATATCATTGACTGGTTTATGTTTTGGAAGACAAAATGGGACTTCTAGATATTTATACAGGTTGGTGCTGTCCACAAATGGCATCTATTCGTCGAAGATTGTAAGATCATTTCTGCTTAAGAGGTTTTTGGCGAAATATCTGCATTTATCGATATCGGTGTCTAGATGAGTATCGGTAGCGAGATGAATAAGATGGTTCAGCCTGCGTTCTAATTTCTCATCAGAGTTAACCAAAGTGACTTTATCATGGGTATAAACTAATGTCGAAAATTGATTATCATGTGTTGTTAGAGGCTCCGGTAGTGTTGTGGATGGCTTGATTAGGCAATCAATTGAAAGGCAGAATAATGCGTATACACAAGGGCAGAACCATTCCTACAATATTCAAGTTAAATTATTTACTTATTAATTCTCGGTTTTACAGATTTTCCACTCTTGCCATAAGTTTGTTGTTTATAATTACTTTTATTAATTCAATTTTCTTGAAAATTAATATTTAATTATTCATGAATTATTATATTTTATTACCTTAGTTCTAATTATATATTCGTTTATTATACAACACGTGTTTTTCTTTTAATCTATGTGCTTTAAATGTTTCATTGTGAAAATCGATCACTTTTATTCAAGTGTTTTGTTTATTATTTACACGAATATCATTCACTGGTGATTTCCAATGTTCTACTTTTCTCCATTAACATTCGATCATTAAATCATTCATTTACTCGTAGGTTTCTCCTGATCCTCTATAATTATCTTGTTTGTCTACACTAAATACATTTATTTAATTTAGCGGTTAATTTGGATATCGAATAATTTTGTATTTTATATTTTTATGAACCCGATTATCCAAAGCTGACGTTTATGCACAAGATGCCATTTTATTATATAAAATATTATTAATAAATAATAATTATTATTCACTAAATTACTACGAAAATATAATTTGTTTATAAAGTTAATAATTATTATTATCCTCATTATTATTGTTATTATTATGCCAGTTATGTCATTTATTATTAGATCATCAAGTGAATCAAATTGATTTACTTGTTGAAAACGCCACAGTTAAATTTTATATAATTATTATTTACTGTTTATTATTGATTTCATTTTATAAATCAATTCTAATAAATAGTCATACAAAAATTGAAATTCCACAAAAATTATGATAATTCATCAGATTAACAATTTTCTTTTTATCTTTAAATATGAAAAATAAACAAAAATCATATTGAAAAATAATATGCTTGTAAGCCGCTACTATTTTATAAAAAAAAAACGCATCGAAAACGAACAGAAAAGTCTCGACATTCAATTCTATTCAAGACAATTATTTAAACAAATTAAATGAAATTTAATATCAAATAAAATTTAATATCAAATTCAAATTCAATTTGATATTCTTACAATGCTGTTTTATTAAAATTTTCTAAAGCGTAACATGTGTTTTGTAAAACAAACCAAATTTAGTAAGCCGCCAAATATTGAATGAATGTAGGCATAACATCGCAATGATAAACCACAGCCATTAATATCGAAGTTTGTATTTGAATACTTCATAAAATGGTCTTGAGAATCATCGTTGTTTTATTATTTTTTATAAAATAAATTGTTGATAAAATAGTTTTATAAAATAAAATTGCAAGAATCCATAGCAAGAAATATATAATTTTCTTGACAATATAGAATATCAATATATCGATAAATGAAATGTATTTGATGATTGTATTATTTAGCGATATATCAACTGTAATTTACAACAAATAATAGTTGGGATTTGGTTAAGATGAAGCAAATCTTTGACAGATAATTTTCCACTGATACCCGAAATTCTTAGAAGTAAATTGATTGCTTGTCACCATTAAATTGTCTCTATGGATAAAGATTGTATGTTATAATAACAATGGAATAATAATAATAATAATAATCCTAACCAATATAATAACGTAAATGATAACTTGTAAAATGATAATATGTGTTGGGGCCTAAAGAATATAACGACTCGAACTAATGCTGTCCAATTAAATCTGGATACAAATCCAAACAATAATTGGCCCACACAGATATCAATAAAACTGGAAGCAACCCATTTCGACAGAAACTGATTTGTTACTTGACGATTTATGAGGAAGAACTTTTTCAAAATTTGGATACTGCAAGTAGATATAGAAGCGGTTTGATTAATTTAATGGGAATAAGTTGATTAATTATTAATGATGTATTTATCTGATGAAATTATTTTACGTGAAAAACAAAAAAAATAATTTCCAAAAACTTGATATATCGGATTATAAATATGAATGGCATTTGAATACACTGATGTCTGTATGTACCGACAGTGGTACAGAAAACGTGTACCGGTTTCATTGTGGTCAATATCACGAATTCAATTCCTACTAAGTTATTAAATGATAATTCCTGTACTAACTCTCCAATATAATTGCGTTTTTCACATTTTTTGTCTAAGTTTTATTAAAAATAAAAATACATCATTATTATAATATTTTTCTACTGAAGTGAAGTATATCAATATCACAACGTGCTATGTTATGAGTTATCTTTTCTTTAAAATTATTTTTATAAATCATTTTAATGAACTCTCATCTTTTGTTTATATAAACATTCTAAATATGTTATCGCGATACCATAAAATCACTTTTGGAATAATACTACTACTTCATCATCTAAAAGACAAATTCAATTATCACCATACAAAACTTTTCTTATTCATTTTTTCTAAGATAATTCGTCAATTATTAAACTGTAATTAATCTGAAAAATAAAAGTATCAACAATAATTGTTTACCTAAACCATTATATTTATGATCAAATCCTGTTATTGTCACCACTATCTTACATCGTATATGGGATAAATTTGAGAAGGAAAATTATAGTTTAAAAGTTTAAAATATGAAAATGGATTCTACAAGTTTCAATGTATAATGGCATTATATTGCAGATACTGATTTATATAGTTTATATAAATATATATGTAAATATATAAAACAATGTATTCAATCAATGAGTAAATGAATAATATCTTAAATAAAACACAACAACAACAACAACCATATAGCAGAAAGAATCAACAATCCAACATCATATATAATCATACGTCACCAATTACTTTATATTTACAATCAAATAAATGCGCGCACCCAAACATACTTATCACAGCCGATGCTGGGGAGGCTAAAATTCAAATAAATAACTTTTCAGAAATTGATTTTTTAGTAGCATAATGGCTTATGGATATTTAACAACGAATAAAATGCAAATGTAAAAATCCCACAATGAAATAAAACCATGAGAGCAGACGGTTATAAAATTTACAAAATTAATCAGGTAGCATATGGATGAAAGATTGCCAGACAATCAAAATAGACATTTCATGAGATGCAGTATTTTCTATTGTTTCTGTTGCTATGGTAGCCTGTTGTTGTGAGAATTACCATGCCTTTTACAGTGACTCATTATTTGTTGGAACAACAAGAACGAAATTATCATTAACATCTATCACACCATTTCCACCTATAGCATTTTCATTAGACAGTCGCATTTGTTTGTAACTAATCACTTTGTCTGTTGTGTTTGTTATATCACTTTCATTATTGCTGGTGTTACTATAATGTTGATCAGATTCTTCTGATCTGCATACTCGTTTGCAACCAGGCCGGCACCAATTGTATACCTCTATACCAATATCTGAATCGGCTTTCCGTGATTCACATCTCCTCGATGAATCGATAAAACGAGTAGTCTGCAATGATAATAATTGTATTAATGGAATTCACACATTACCATTTGATTATTAATCGAATAATAATAATAATAATAATAATAATAATGATATTTATTAACTGTGAGAAAAAAATGAAAAATAAAATAACTATCGATTTCAAAATGGTCAGCCAATGTTCATTAAATATTCATTTTTATCACGATTATTCAACTAGCATCATTTCAACTCATAAGAGGATAGTCGAGAATTAGCATTTATATTTTATTCGTTCACACTTTAATTATGTTGATTGATGTATTATTTTTGCGTTTGTGATTGTCTGAATTTCGTAGATTCAATGCACACAGGTTATTTCATTTCAAGTAATCTAAAATTTCGATATGGATTGGTTTTGTAATTTTAATAATCAAAAAAAAATATTTTTAGCAATTAAGCATTAAATTAAATTATTATTCGATATGACGAACATTTCAAGATCAACAAGTCTTATCGATGGATGATGAACTTTTCGATATATTTATGTATGGAATTGATTAATATATTGAGTAGCCAACTACTTAGATTTATTGGTGTTATAAATATATAGCAGCTTTATATAATCCAAACCAGTGGTCTTCACCCTTTTTATGTTGCAATCCACTTTACGAGACCCATTAGGGACTAAAATAAAAATAATAAAGTAATTTTTTTTAATAAAAAATCCTTTTAACACCAAGAAATTAAAATATATTTAATAATAATGATTTTGCATATTCTGAAATAAAACATCAAATCTTGGCTCTATTTCGGTGATGGCCGGTGCCATCACTAATTCCTAATCTTTAAAATTCGATCGATATTTTGTCTGAATAAAAGTCAGTGTCAAAATTGAAATTTTTCGCCCCCCCCCTTTTGAAGAACATTGATCTAAAGAATATCCATATAACTTCGTCAGAATAATTGATGCAAAAATTTACTCTTTATTTTACCAGCGCATCGAATTGTAGAATAGAATTTCAAATTTGTGCGATAATTTGTTGTACTTGAAATGAAATGGATTCACATGAAACATTTGATTTTCCCAAATTAGATATGGAAAATTCATATTATAAACTTTACTGCTGGGTATATTAAAGGACCAGTTATAAAATTATTGGACACAAGATAATAATGTAATTTTAAATATGGACAAGATTTAAACCTAAAAGTTTGATTTGCATGTTTTCAATAAAATCTGAAGAAATACTTCATCTAGATAAGATCGAGAGGAATTTGTTGTCAAATTAAGCTATGAGATTACTTCTGATATCAGGTGAAAGAAGACATTCTATGTCTAATATTCAGAATTGGAATGAATATCATTCAATAAATTCTAAACAATCTAAACTAGAAATTCATAAAATTCTCAATGATATCGATTAATATTCATTTAACATCGTTTTTTTAATTTGTTAATAATTTTAATAAACATTATTAAATTTGGTATAGTGGACTGATGAAAGAGAATAAAAATTAATTCAATAAATATTATTACAGTTATAATCAAATTATAACTAATGACAACAATAATTCCTAGGTTATACGCGAATTTAAGAGACATCATTGTTTGTATTAACTATTTGAGTAAACTTGGTGTTAACATCACAATATTTCCTGGAATATATTATCTGATTTCAAACTTCATTCGAATATCTTGAAAATGTCTTGATATCATTTGAAATCATATTTTGTTGAAGTCAGAACCATCTCAATTATGATGCAACACACACATCATATCATAATTATCTGTAATCAATAAATGATAAATATTTCATTCAATTGCAGATTCAATTCAACTGCTTGCACAGTATTATTCATCAAATTAAAGTTAGATCGATAAATCAATAAATTAGTCATTTGAAATATGAAGAAATAGAAAAAATAAAAATTTCATAAGAATGAACTTGTTAAGAAAATTTCCTGTATGTTTTCATTGTTAAATCAAGCAATCAAATATTTTTAGAAATGGCGTTGTTTTCGTCTATAAAATAGTAACAAAGATAGATAATGAGACATGATCAAATTTCACTTTATTGATCAATGTATCAAAGGCTACACAGATTTCTATTTATACATTTCAATAATCATTAATCTATACATCTTGTTATGTATCTCTTTAGAATAAGTAATAACTAATGATTTGAAATATGCTATAACCAAATCAAAATGAATCATTGAAGTGTCAATGTCATATGATTTTGATTTCATAAAAATTCAACTAATCCATCAATATTATGCAACGATAATTTGGAATAAAATAAAATCGTTTCTTGGAAAATTGCCTGGACGATTGAATTAATAAATCTGGCATTTGGCCAGATTATTCCCGATTTAATATTTTAGGATTTACAAATCACTATTGGAATTTATTATAGATGGGATTGATAAATGAAATTAAAGCAATATTGATGTTCGAGCATAATAAAATTTCGTGTTACTATTTATAGATGTGAATCAGTAGACTTTACTGTGAGTCAACTACTGCATATCACCAATATAAATTCAATCCGATTCGCATTAATATTTCTTAATTTGTTACTTGCGATGATTTCGCCATCTCTGAATTTATTCAAATTGCTTGTTTCGAATAAATGGATTTAAATTTGATACGTTTATCATCGTTACCCTTGTATTATTAATTTCATGCCAATGCAAATAAAGAAAACCAAATTACAATACTTTAAATTTTAAAGATTATTATAACAAAGATTTGTAATTAGAAATATTTGTCTCTAGTAAATTCCAAGATATCTGACTGGAAATCAATAAAATGGCACGATTGATTTCAAAATGTAAAGATAGTTTAATTAATCCATTGAAGAAATCATAAAGGTAAAATATTGGTAATCTCAAATAACAATTTGAATTTTAGTCTTCTAGACTTGATATTTATTTTAAACCAATATAAAACTGGTGGAATACATGGTCCATTTTAATCTTGATAATAATAAAAAATAACGCTTTTAGAAAAATTCTAAAAAATGACAATTGTATTCATCGTAATGACAAATACTACCAAATCGAACAGAGATTTCGATTCCTATCTTGATT
>JBBMOY011711400.1:0-13476 GCA_037951405.1 Platydemus manokwari | reverse complement strand
CTGATCACTCAATTTATACCATTTGATAACTTGAAAGTCAACAGGAAGTTTACAAAGTAAAATCAATTGAAATCAATTAAAAACATTTCTCCTAATGGACCTGATTATAATGGCAAAATAAATATACATTCCAACAATCTAATAAAAAACTCGAATTAAACAAATGTTTGATCCAATGCTCTAATTGATCAATATTGTCTCAGCAAATTGTCATTGATTTGAGAATAGAATCACCTTGATCGAAAATAAATATCTCAAATGATTTCATTCGATATAAATTTCAATGGTTAGTGTTGTTTTAAAATGGACAAATTGGGAGCCAACTTTAAACAATAATAGTTCACCATATCTTTCCTGAAATTTGAAGACTCACCTAAATCAATAATGTCATTTGCGGCTTATTTATTTTAATAAAATTCTCTTTTATACGAACATAAATGTAAAGCAGTTTCAATTGCACAAGTATTATAATTATAATAATTATTGAATTCTTTTTCAACACTCATAGTTTTGTTTACTTCTATCATCATCAAGTTTAAAATCATTTATTGTTCTTCATTAATTGATCGAATCTTCGATGATATTTCTCCATTTATTTAACATTTGTTGAAGTTCGCACTCATTTCAATGAATCTAAAAATCTAATATTTTTATAATGAGATGAGACACGTTTTTCAGCTGTACTTACAAGAATTTCATCATCAATAATATTGTTTAGAACAATCTTCATTTCTACACTAAAAAATAGATGAAAATCATAATTACATCTGTTAGTTGCTTTTTATATTTTTTAATATTTTGTTTTAATTCTTAATTTTAATCTCATCTCTTCTTTATTAGTTACTTATCTCCTTTGAATTTACGTTTAGTTGTTGTTTTTCTAACGTTATTTGGTTTTTCTTCTATGCCTTTCTTTAACTCAGATCTGTCTATTCTACTATTTGTTTGATGATGTAATCTGTCTATCTTTTTCCCGAATAAGACTTCTACTGGACTGACCTTGATGATTCTTTGTATTTTTAAGACGCTACTATTTGAAAAACCACACATTAAAAAGAACTGAAAAGTCAAGACATCAAAAATCTACTTAAATAGAAATACTTAAACAAATAAATTTAATTTTATATAAATATGATTTGATATAAAAGTAGGATTAAATTTGAATTAAAAATTTAATTCATTTGAAATATCTCATAGTTAAAAGTATTTATAAAGCTAACAGAAAAAGTTCGGGGTCATGGTCATTATCTTATAGAAAACAACTATAGAGAAGCAGCATGTAATAATTCATTAGGTAGAAAGCCAAAAATTTTCCATTATATTTTTATATTGGGTTCAAATATGGTTTCCATTTTATAATAAAAGAATTGACTGTGGGTTTAGAAAAACCAGGAAATAAATATATTACCTGCAACAGATGAAATTTATAAGATTCACAGATTCATTAATCTTATTTCAAACCTCTTTAGAAGGGATAAGTAAGTCAATGAGAGATGAGGAATTTTTGAGTTAAGAAAAGAGTTTTCTTAAAGCCATTATGTTATAATGAAATAGATAAAGGGATTTATTCATATGATTATAAAATATCTTTTGAAATGTTATGTATGAAATGTGTGATCAAGAAATTAGAGGGAAAATCTCATCAGTTATATCTCATCTTTTATATGCTGAAGCAAATAATAAATTTACAAATGATAATATATAACATTATTATTAGCAAAAAGAGCGTGAATTTAAAAATTTAATAGAAGAATTCAACGGAACTTCAATTAAAATGAATGAATGTTTTGAAAATAGCTATTTTCTATATATTGATGCAGATAACTTGTATGGTTGGGCAATGAATAAGTCATTGCCACATGAAAATTTCCGATGGTTAAGTAGTGAACCAATGTCTTATTATAATAATAATTTAGATGGATTCGTAGATGAGTTGAGCAGAAATTTAAAACTTAGTTTATCTAAAATATTAAGATAAAAAATTGACAAAAGATTTTCAATTGGCTCCTGAGAAAAAAGGTAGTTGATTTTGAATGAGTAAAGAGGAACCAAAAAGATAAATGTAATAGATAAAAGATTCATTTATTTGACTTATTAATTTGTAATCAAACAGATAAGAGTAATTATGCAGTTCATTAAATAAATCTTCAGTTTTATTTAAGGATGTGTATGAAAATTTAACAAATATATAGTGTCGAATTGAACAAACATGTGGGGTATTGTTTTATTATCAGAAACCATGGTTAAAAGATTATATTCAATTTAATAACGATTTAAGAATTAAAGGTACATTCGAATTCGAAAAATATATATATGAAAATTAATGAACAACAGACTCTTCGATAAAAAAAAATGGAAAATATAATGAAACAAGAAAATATAACATTGGTTACAGATCCAATTAAAGCAAGAAACCAAAATACAAAACCAACTTACAAAAGATTTACTAGATTTAGTGATGAATTATCTGCAATTATCTAAGTTATTAATGTATGAATTTTATTATAATGTGTTCGCAAACGGAAATATCAAGACAAAATAGAAGTATTATATGTGGATGCAGACAGTTACATACTAAACGTTAAAACAAAAGGCATATAATATAATCATTAAGAAGTAGCAGGGAAATTTGAAGATGAACCCAACAAACAGATCTTAACAGAATTGATAGCAATAAGATCAAAATTTTATAGTTATAATGTAAACGACAGAAATACTGTTATCACGTAATCTAAAATGATGTAATTAAGAAAAATATGAACATGGATTTATTTAAAGAATCTTCACTTAATAATCAAGAAAACCGTCAAGATGTTATAAGAATTCATTCTGATAAACAGGATATACAGATATCGAAAACAAATAAATTAGCTCTACACAATTTCGATCAAATGGCATTTATTTTTGAGGATGGAATTGATACAAAATCATTTGGCTTCATTTATTCTTCTTCACTTAAACCTAAATAATAATCACTTCCAATATTATTTACTAATTTAAATAATTCTGCTTTAATCTTTTGATAATTTTATATGCTTACTCCGATTTTATTAATTTTTCCTGATTTTTCTCTGCTCCCTATATGTCTTAAATTAATCCAGTCATCACATTATATATATACCACATAATAATAATAAAATATATAATAATTATAAATAAATAGAGATACATTAAAAATTTTAAGAAAAATAAATTCTTGTTGTGAGCATAAATAAAATTAAATATTAAATTTGATTAACAAGCGTTGCTGTGGAAACAGTAGATGTAACCTTAGTAATTGGAATTTAAATTTAGGATCACCGTGGTAACGTAGAAAGTTACTATCGTAACTGAATAATAACCCATATGAACGCACACAATTTAAAATTGTATTTAACGAACGTATTTGACAGTGAGGCCGCACAAAAATATTTTATGTTGTCCGATTAGATGGAAACAAAAAATATTCAATGTTTCTATAAAACCTGATAAAGCAACGCCAAAACGTAATCTAATTATAAAAGGAACAACAGTCAATCCTGTTCAATATGAATACTAGCGCTCCAATTTTTCAAGTGTTCATATGGCATATTCATAGGCCTCAAATCCTGTTATTACTGTATCTTCTTCCATCTCTTCAACAGAATTATCATTTGTTTCTTCCTTTTCATACTTTTCGACTAATTTAAACAAAAGATCTTCGTCAAATTTTGTATTAATTTTCAAATCATGGAAAATCATCACATTCAGTATTTACTTCTTTAGCATACGCATTTTCGAAAGACTTGGTAAAATAATTAGAAATAGTAGCAGGTTTTACATTATTCCATGCTTTCGGAATCCAAATATGTTGTTCAGGTGGTAAAATTTGATTTGATAATCTGTCAATGAAAACTTAGAGCTTATAACAATGATAGATGTGATTTGTCTGATAATCATGAGTTAAACACATTTTTTCTAACTTTATAAAATTAAGTATTCTTAACAAGTATTTGTCGATCTTCAAATGATAATCCGATACTTAACTATCACGTTGGAAAATATTAGATTAAGTAGAATAATGTAAAATAATTTTTTCAAATTTTGTAAGTGAAATTATATTATAATGGAAAGAATTTTCTTTAATACTCTGGTAACAATGATAACTGTGTGATTTTAGCTAAGACTATAATGATGTATAATGTTTCGTCCAAACCTTATAAATTTGAATTGATCGCTTATTTATTATAAATATTGGCTCTAACTTCAGAAAATAAGGCCACATCCTCCAGTTTAATGCTATTAAGTGAAGTAAATTTTATCATTCAAACAAACCACATCATATTAAAATACCCCATTTTGGACACAACATACGGGTTAAACGGCAACATAGGTTTTTGTTGTATTGTCAGTGATAGTTTTTTGCTATAGCACTTTTACCAATCCCAAAGGATTCTACAACAATGTACAGATTTTTTAATAATTTTTACACGTCATTATTGCATACGAAAAATAATAAATAAATAATTCACTTATTGGTGTACTTTAAATTGAACTTTTTGTTTCAGTAACAGTTATGATTTGTCTATGGTGAACTTTTGTAGTCAGTATAAGTGACCTATTTTGCGAATCAGGGTATTTTAAAGATAATATCGATATGAGTTATACGTAACACCATTTAGTGCACAAAATCTTGAATTTAATATTAAATGCTTCGGATAAAGAATTTTATAAAATATTATTATCGAATAGATTTATTTTTCTATAAAAAATATTTTGATCTTAAAATAACACAGTTCAAAATCAATCCTTGGTGTTTATTAACATTCGATGAAGTGAAATATGGAGTACCCTTTTCAAAATATCTTTATAATGTTCAAACTTAAGGTTATTATTAATTTTAAATAAAATATCCTTTTCATTATTTTGTCAATCTTAATTGTTATTTTTGTAAAAAATTCCTAATGTTTTCTCTAATATTTGACAGCAATTAATAGATTATTTCTTGTATAATTTACCAACAAACAATTACAAACCAATATTTAAAATTAACAGATTTATTTCTAATGTATTGTAAATTTAGGAAAATTGTTATTTTAAAGGGAATCAAATAACCCCAATCATAATTGACTTTAAGGTTAAACAAACTGTCATTATAAATTATTCATTGAATTTATATGTATTACATAAAATAAATATCGCAGAAAAAATTTAAAAAATCATCAACGAAACAAATTTTTAGCTCAAATTGAGAAGATGGGGGTTGATTGCCCCGTCATAATATAAGCACTATTACCATTATGTAATAAATATGTATAAATAATTTTTATTAATAACATTTCTTAGCTGCATGATTAAATATTAAAAATATGAAAAAAAAACAAATGGAAATTCATTGTTATTTTGGAATAATTAAGGCAAAAAATCGCGTCGACCAAACAAATGATGAGACGGATATTTATCATCCCAATTATTCAAATGAAAGTTGCTCCATCAAAAGAAATTTCAAAAACAATTTCCAATTAATTGAAAGTATTTATTTTTCAACAATTTCTTCACAAATAATTATATATCGAAAAAAAAATTCCGAAAAAAATTAGAAAAAAAAAATTCCGAAAAAATCTCAATGTTTATTATTGTAGCTTGAATGACGTAGTAGAAAAATGACATCAGTTCATCAATTTGTGTTGGTTTCAGACAGAATAGTAAACGCGAAGAAAAAACCCACAGAGAAAATATAAGAAATTAAGTCAAACAAAAAATGCCCGTTCGTGAAAACAAAAAAAAATTCCACAACTTCCACTGAATCAGCAATTATTTCGTTGGATAGGATTTTTGCTTTTTAAGAGTGTATTGAATGTAGAAGTGATTTGACAACATTAGATGTGTCGTTTCCGTGTTTGGTGTCAGCGGGAAAATTTTCAATTTCCATAAGACGATATACGCTTAGTGATATCCGGGGATAGATTCATTTTCTTTGCATTTCCATAATGGATATCAAAGCAAATTTCATAACTGAGAACAGTTACAGTTTCCCCAACACAACCATTGTCAAGTTCAATTAACATAGGATTTAAATCACTTATTGTTGATGTCAACACATAATTTCGTTTGATGTTCTTTCTTTACTTCGTCCCCAGCACGGTGTTCTGAAATCTTAGAGCTCCAATGTTTTCCAACATTTTTAGATTGGCAGTATTCGGTTCGTAGAAAGCAGCGAAATTTCTTCCCTGGTGATGTTGTTTTATAAAATTGCAAGAAATTCTCTCAGAAAAATTGAATGGGTGCTGGTTTTATAGAAAATATATTTTTACCAGTTAAATTATTATGGGTTTATAATGAATCAGTCGAGTATTTCTTTGCATTTAGCATGTTATTTGATCAGTTTAATTATCTACCACTGAATCCTGGGATAAATGTTGACGAATGATTAAAGTTAGAATTAAGTAAATCCCAATTCTTATATCGATAGAAATATCGAGCATTTTTTCAGTGAGATATGTTTAATCCACTTTTATCTTTTATCGTAAAGGTGTGTATATCTTCGAAAGAAACAAATAAAACTCAATAATCTCTTCATAAATAGATTATCTCTGTAGATATATTACTTATAAATAAACCACTCGAGGACATCAATTAAAAAAAACAAGCTCAGCTTAAGTAAATATTCATGTGTCTCAGAAATTTAAGTTTTTAGGAGAGATTTTAATAAAAAATTTGCCCTATTTTTGTCATTTCTTCCAAAATAAAACCGGTCTATGGATAGGTTGCCAGAATTTATTTATCCTATTTTGTTTTTTGTTAATCCTTGGATTTAATTCCATTAATGGGTTTAAATACATGTCGTTTGGAAAATTTTAAAAATAGATTTTCTCATCAAAAAAGGAAAACGGTGAATTTTTTTCTTATCCCAGTTTAAATTTATATATTTTGTAGTAATAACAATACTAAGCAATGCTTTGCGTAGCAAACTCATAGGTTTTAGGACACTGATAAATAAATTCGAAAAATAAATATAATATTAATAAAATCCCGAATATAAGCTGCAGCACATATTAACCCCATTGATGCCATTTTGAGCTTTATTTTTATTGGTATAAGTTGCAACATTTGTAGTTGAAGTAGCTCATCAATTACAAAACATACAGGAAGCTGTTCAATGATAACATATAAATGAAAATTGATTCGACTGTTGATCGCATGAAAACCTCTCTTATCAAAGTAATGGATCCAAATCGAACACATTTGCATGGTAGTCAATAAATAAGATTATCTTTATTTGCATGTTATTTATGATTTGATATTTGCATGAATTCATACCTGAAATGGTCTTTAGTCACATAAGCTGCGACTCA
This sequence comes from Platydemus manokwari, assembly GCA_037951405.1. Classification (NCBI taxonomy): domain Eukaryota; kingdom Metazoa; phylum Platyhelminthes; order Tricladida; family Geoplanidae; genus Platydemus; species Platydemus manokwari. The sequence goes on along the minus strand of JBBMOY011711400.1, from coordinate 6,163 downwards.
AAACTGTGACGTTTTTGTAGCTTATACCCAGGATTTGACAACGATTTTTCTTTCATATATAAATGAAATAATCCGATAAAAATAACAAAAAAATTTACATTTTAAAAGGCTTTCCAAAGTTTTTTGTGAAACCATGTTTCAATTCAATGTTTCCAAATCAAATGTAACAGCTTAGATTAGAATTTTTCTATGAAGCCAATCACGAATTACCATCGGTATTTCGAAATATAGACTGTTTTTGACTCGATAATAGTAATCCATATCGATAGATATTATCAAAGTCTTGATGATGGTGAGACGCATTTATCGTACTTCATGCGATATAGTAATTTAATACACGAAAAGATAATTGTGATGATTATATTAGTATTCAGACAAAGATTAAAACAATCCAATGCATAACAATTCTCACATACACATTGTAAGCCCCTGCTATTTTATAAAGCAGGTGTTGTAAAGGAAATGAAAAGTCGCCACGTCAAATTATATTTTAATTACAATCATTCAAACCAATCTTATAAACATCTGATAGGGGGAATTTATCCAATTACAATTCATTATAAATTCTCACACAACAGTTTGTTTAAAATCTTTGGTTTCCACTTAATTTTTAAATATCTCAATCAAATTCTGAAGATATTGATCTATATAAAAAGTTAAATTTTTTCTCTTCTTTATATTTTCTTTATACCGCATATATCGTATCTATATTGATTATCTTCTCGATATAGTTATGCCTTATTAATATTTACACCTTTTCTTTTCAATATATTAAGTTAGTAACAGCTACTTCACTTGAAATGGATGTTTCAACAAAAGAAGTCATTATTACGATTTTCTTAATTTTTATTTAATGCCACCAATTTTTAAACAAATTAAAATTCCTTTTCTAGAGAAATTTCATTATCAATCTTAATCAGGTATAGATAAAAATATCTTAATTATTTAATAAATAATTCATATTCAATAATTCTATTTAAATTTTAAAATACTTTTTTATATTTTAAAATTTATTAAATTATTAAAAATATTTTATTAAAATTTTTATTTAAAATTATTATTAGTTAATTTGAATTTTCCTCACATATTCTATACAACTTTGCTATATCTTTACATCTTTTCTATAACTCTCCCTTCTCTTGTATACTTCCATGCCAGAGACATTCTCAGAATCAAATACAAATGTCGAAGTCACCATGAAAACCGCTGCTATTTTATGAAGCACACACATCAGAAACGAACTGAAAAGTCACGACACCAAATCATGTTATAATTATAATTATTCAAAAAATTATTGTTTTATAAAATTTCATTGTAAATTTTTTCGAATTTCTATTTATAATAAATCGTCAACATACACATGCAGATTTGTAAGATTTTCTAGTAAGGAACGAAGTTTATAATATACACGTTGTTAATGTTACTTTATTTTAATGATCTCTAAAACGATAACTTACTGATCCTACATGTGCTTTATTTGCTAATATCGATGAATATCACATAGATTTACTGAAAATAACATTTCTTATAAAAAATTGATCAATAAAATAAAAATAGCGGTAAAAATACTGATCTGCCATCATTGGAAGCCTTATAAAAATGGGTTTATTTAAATTCTCTAATAGGACAATATGTTCGTCGAATGGTACTTGATTTCATCACTCTTATTACCTTCATACCAGGAATTATCATTAAAACTTTTACTAGTTCGTTACTGTTCTAACAAGTGTAATCATGGATAAAATTAAATAATTCTTTATGTTCTTTTAAATGTTTATTTAGATTTGTCTTATCGAATTATTATGTAACCTGGAAGAAAAAAATATTACAATGACTAGAATAGCATTATATTTGGTATATTCTCTGTTACATCAACTAGATTGAGATCTTCTCTACCTTCAGTACGGATTACATAGAAGCCTTGAGTATTCGTCTCTAAATTATCTGTATTGATCTTTGATACAATCTGTAAATTTGATTGATTTTCCACAATTTATCTAGAATTTGATTGGATAAAATTTTATTATAATTTTTTAATTATAAGCATATTCATCTGAAGAGGTATTATTTTTACATCACGATTATTTATTGAAAATAAATTTTGTGTTGACATTTATTGGAACTGATAATTTCAGAGTTCATTGAATTTAGTGGGCAACAAAATCGGTGAAAGCATAACGTTAGTTTGTCAATTAAAGCGGTGGCCACTCAAACAGGCAACTCATCAATTAGTTTTGGTTTCGTCATCCTTTCTACTTGACCTTGAATCACAAATTATGGTTTATTATAACTGCCTGCAGTTTTGATCAATATTTACATTCACCATTCGAGTAACAGATAAATTTTTTGTTCCATGACAGGATATTTTTCACAAATGAATGAATTTATCGTGCCAGTATTGCCAGTAATTTTCACTTTATACATCGAATCCGAATAATGAACATTTTCAGCATTATCAGCATAAAAATATCAATTCTGGATTGAGAGATACTATCTTATTATCTATGGCGAAGACATTATATTACTTTTTATTATTCATTATCGATGAGAAAAGTAATAAAAATATATACCAGATTTTTATTATAGATTTTTGTTTTTAGAAAATGATTAAATAATGTTTTTCTTCTTTTGTTAGAAAATCGGTCAGTTGGTATTGGAACATTGTGATTACAAGTCCTTAATCAATCCTCAATAGATCTCAACCACTGATTAGTTCATCAATTTTACTATATATTTTACTGGTTGTTCCAACTGTTTTAGATTTTATATATATTTAGATCACAAATCTTGAGAAGAATCTGAAGTAGAAGAACATTAAATTTTATTTTATTTCTCTAAAAAATTTTTTAAACGAATCGAAAATGTACTCAGTGTTTTAATTGATTATTCTTGTTGTGATAAGTAAAGTCATCTTATGGAATAATAACTGTGCTATATATTTCAAATCGTTTCAGTAAATCATCTCATATATGATAATCGAGACTGGAAAACTTGGGTTAACAATTGAGATTGTCAATGATCGATTGGGACTTACTGCAACTGGCTACAACACAAAGTGGTAATAATCAGTATGAGACTGAAAATGTTCAAAAGTAGTGGTCAGATTTTTGGTATAATTTTGGTTTGTAATTGAATAGAGATGTTTGTTCTCTTTTCTTTTCACAGGATAATTAAAGAGCTATTGTAGGTTTGTGTTTGTCCTTGTAGATACTTGGTATATCTGCATTATTCGTGTATCTCGTTGAACAGCGAAAATAATAATCTTCTGCTGGCTCTTTAGTTATCTTATTTATCACTAAATATGAATATTATCTTGGGAAAACAATTTAAAAAGGGTTTCAAGGGTTAAATTTTCCATGAGTTTTGGTCTAAATATTTCATACATTTCTGAAACTGAAAGAACAATTTATTAATATTGATACAATAGCAGAATGATTAGAATTTCTCGACTGAAATCAATAATAATACCGATTGAAAATCCTAACAAAAATATCCAAACAGTAGATCAATAAATTCAGCACTTGTCAACATCGAATATCCCAAGTCTCATTTTATAAAGACTTCCATTTTCGAATTTTATTTTCAAAATATCCACCATTTTCATTAATACAAGGACGAGTTCGCTTGTCAACAGCTCGAGAATATCTCTCTCTACTAGACAATTCATCAACGTTATGGAGTGCATAGCAAAACATCAAAATCGATAAAGAAATTATTGGAATTAGAAAATACGTCATTAAAGTTCGCCGACTGAAATCGAAGGAAATCAATGGATAGTACGATGAGTATGGAATTGATGGTCTGGAGAAAGATGAAACAAACCCATTAAAAGACATCGAAAACCAACTTAATTATAGAATTATGTTTGTCCTCAACAGCAGTTCTATTCGCCCAAGATGAAGCTGAATTCGTTTGACGTCGAGAATATTCCAAAAAGATCATCACCATAAGCGGGAGATTCAAATTACAAAACATCAAATTTTTATTTGAACTTCATCTTATATTCCAGTTAAATATCTAAATATTTCCTCCACTTATTCCAAATTTAAATTTCTTTACAATCGAAAATTTTAAAATAGAATTTAGTGGTTTTCGCGTTTCGGATTAAGCATTGATTTGTTCTGTTATTTGTGAGCAAACATTTTCATTTTGACATGTGAGATATTCGTTTCCAATGCAAATAATGATTCACTTCCCCAAATACTTTAAACAAGAAAGATCAAGCTAACTTATTCATGAATGAGTCAATCGCAATATAAATCGGTCAGTGAAAAACATTTGTTTTGTTCAATGAATACTGACATTAATTTCCATTCTTTGAATGACCAATGAATTAATTTTTCATTACAATTTTGAAATTTTGTCACTCATTTTTCATTTGAAAAGAATAAATATATTATTGAAGTTAAATTAATGAATTAAAACAACAGTGACCTTGAAGATAAGTCATGAGAAAATTAAAGTTTGTTTGTGTTTATTATTATGCCAATTAAGGTATTGATTTGGGTTTGGAAAAGTTGATATTTGTAAATCATCGAGAGTTTTACGAAATATAAAATTGTTGATCCGAATAATTAACGATTCGTTTCATTGAATATTTTGAACAAATTATTTTCACTGGTGAGTAACTCAATCTAATGACATTTATTGATCTTATCATTGAACTTATTACCAGTTGTATTAGTTTTTTACTTTTAATGCGTTAAAAATAATTATTGAAAACCAATGCACAGCGGAAAAACTAAATTTCGTCAATAAATTCTTCAGTACCTTGTTACCTTTGAAATCCTTTTAGACAAGTTCATCGGTCGTTAATTAGAATTGTTAAATATAATATAGCAGAGGAGTACGTAAGATCGACTTTTTATTTGAATAACATCTCACGCGATAGACTAAAATTGGCTTCAAGATCGACCGGTTGGCCACCCCTGCAATAAAGTTACTTAAATTCGCAGACAAGTCATATGATAAACATTAATTACCGATGAGAAATCTAAAAGAATTATTACGAATAAATGTTTGAAATAAATTAATACTATTTTTCATAAGTAAACTTGAAATAGAAGAATAGGTAATTTTGTAAGATTTAATAGTATAAACGCGACTATTAGAATTAACCTGTTGGATGAGTTTCTCTACAATAAATTTAGTAACATTTGTTGGATCGAAGGGTTTAGAAAAGCATATGATCGTTCCAATAAAACTGATGCAATGACTTTACTACGTAATCCTGAACCAAAAGAATATACTTTGAAACGTAAATCGATTAGCGGAAGTTTAGCTAACCATGCTGGGGAATCAGTAGCTAAGTTGTATACATTATTTACTCTACCTCTAATTAATGTATGGGATAATCTTACTCATATTTTTGAAGTTCCTACCACAATTGGCGAAACTAATTTTTCATTACATCATTTTAAAATACCTGTTTTGGCTACCTGTAGTCAAAATTTAAATAAAATATCAGAGGATCCTAATGTAACTAATAGTGTTGTTTTTGATGATTATAGTCTGAGAGGAATGCATGCCACCGACATAATTCATATGATCTACTTAGAACGTCCTTATTCCTGCAATGCAAAGTATAGTCATGCTGAATTACCAATGATTCTTCCAAGAATCATTACTACCAATAAATGGGAATCATCTTTACCGAAAATAACTATTGAGCATAGAGGTGCAATTGAAAGGCGTATAAAATTGCATGAATTTAATGAACCTCTATTTAAGAGTACTTCTCCCGTAAAATCGGAAAATCCGTACTTACCTACAAGCAAACCTAAATTTACTGAAATGTAGTATTCAATCAGACATTTATTTGCCAACCAAAATTCTTGATGAGAAATCCACCTTTCGAGCTTGAGGATGACGAATATGTTTTATTGCGTAGACATCGCGATAATTCTGTTTTTAAATTTTAATGATTACTGGGATGTCGAAAATGAATTACCAAATAATCTACCTTTTCCGTCACTGATAGCTCCAAGTTTTCCAATTGAAATTCATTCGAAACCAACAACCATGAGTGTATTTGACAACGATCTTAGGCAATTGTTAACTCAGATGGAGGCAGAAGAATAATTGTCTGAAAGTTTTGTGTGAATATACCTTATGTCTATGTTAACAAAAATGTTGTATTCTTATTTTCTTGGTAATAAAGATT
>JBBMOY011711399.1:0-19889 GCA_037951405.1 Platydemus manokwari | reverse complement strand
TTATATTATATTTATACATTATTAAAAACTTGCAAAAAACATAAATAAACATTATTTTCTAATGTGTTGTAATGCTTTATCATCTAATAATAATTGAAACTTGTTTTGATTCTAGACAAATTAATAATTAGATATAATTGAATAAAATATAAATAATATCATCATTTTTTTTAACATTTTCTATCATTATTTTTGCAATTATTATTTTATTTAAAACTTTCATATTATTATAACCTTCACTATAAATAATATTATAAAAATAGCTAAAATTAGAATTAGTTACGTCAATGTCACTATTGTTGTTATTAGCACATACAATAATTATATAATATTATAATTTAAATAACTATTATTATAATAAATTAGAAATATGACAAATGATTGATCTATGAATAAATTACGAAACAATACTATCTATAAAATTCTAAAGATAATATGATTATTAATAATTAAGTTATAGTTAATAAGGATTGGTAATGTTAAATGTAATTATTATATATTAATGATTATAATTCACTTACAATGATCAGGATCATTTCAATTACGATTAATATTATCACACATTAAAATCCTTATTATATTGTAGAATTATATTTCCCAACATTATAATTATGTCATTGAAATAATATTTCGATAATTTTTTTAATGAAATGTTATAAGAAATTGAATATTTTGTGAAAAATGTTTTAATTAATTAATACAAAAAGAAATTAATTTAATAAATTATAAAATTAAATTAAGTATTGAAAATGCCCGTTGATAATGTAAAATTTGTTAAAATTCAGAAACTAGAATAATTGTTTCTCGTGATTTAGAAATCAATATTTTAGAAAATATTTTTAAAATTCTTCATATTGTTGGTAATTTAGAGAATATCCAGAAATAAGTATATAAATACCAACTCATAAATTAAAAAAAAATAGCAGAAATACGCTCGACTCCGTTATATAATGTCAAATTTACAAAACACTTCAATTTATAAATAAATACCATCAAGTAAATCTCTGATTTTATCCAAATAAATTTCAAAATAAGAAACCTAAAATAATTTCTGTTAATCAAATAAAGCTTTTCAATATAATTCTTGCTTTAATATGAAATTCTAAATTTTCGTCCATTGTATAGATATGATCAAATATATCATGAATAATACGAGGTATGATGCCTTGATATTCTGGATCACCTAACACACCTTCCATTGTGAATGTTTTTCCACTAGCAGTTTGTCCATAGGCAAATATTGTTCCATTATAACCACTTAACACATCGGCCACGATAGGTTTTGCAACAACTTCATATACTGCAGATTGCGTTGATGCATGTTGTAAAACTTTATCAAAAGTGAAAGTTCGACCCTATATTAAAAATTTGTTTCATTAAACACATTATTAAAATAAAATGAAGATATTAATCAGCAATGGAAACTGTACTTGTATCACGACTGAATTATCTGTAGATGGAGGAAATGAAAGGCAACTTTTACTCTTCAGATTAGTTTCATTTGCATTTAACGGTCTTACTCTGCAAACAACCTTAATGCTTTCTGACATTGTTTACAAAAATATATTTGTCAACGATATGATAAATTAATGTTTATAACTTTATTTAATGAAATATTTAAACAAGAGATATTTTCAAACCATAGCAATATGTGACTTCTAATTCGAAATATATACCGTGATAGTCTATAACCAACTTTTTTCATTTCAAATAATGAAATTAAATATTTTATAAGATTTCAATTTTTATGAAATTTTGTGTGAATAATTGACGAGCCGTCGCAAAAATTAACAATGTTATAAATTTTTCATAATTTTTAAATGTTAGAACTTATGCAACTTTGCAAATATAATAAAAAATTGAAATAATTTAATAAAAAGAAGAATAAGTTATTGATATTTTTCCTAAAAATGTTTATTCAGTAACAAGGTTAAATCATTTTTATTACTTCTATAATGTTTCGCTATTTGGTAGTAATGCGATAGCTTAAAATATATTGTTATTTAAGCTCTTCTATTTAGCATTGTACATAAATTTTAATGAAAATGCTTCTAAATATGATTCTTAAATTACTACTTTATTTAACTAAAAATATTCAGTTCAATACTTTATAATTTTTTTAAAATGCTATTTAAAAATTAAAATTAGTTTCAATGATCAATTTAAATTTAAACTTTCACATGAAATTTTCGAAAAAATTAATAGTTTATATGTGAAGATGATAAGATATCGGCAATAGTCATAAATGGTGAATTTAGTAAGTATAAGTCGAATGTTAAGACTTTCCCATCAAAAATTTGAGTCTGTTAGAAGTGAGATTGAGGATCAATTTGATAAATGATGTGATTATAAATAAAATGTGTTCAAATTCAAAAACGATTATTACAAAAAATATTGCAGTTGTTTTCAGACATTTATTACGACACAATCAATTTACTACAACAGGAAATAGAGAGAGCATGTTCGCAATTGCTTTAAAAAGTAGTTAATTATTATTCTCCTTCACGTATATCTCCAAAAATAAGAATTATTCAAATTAGTCAAATAGTAGTTAACGTTCACAAAAATATAATTGATCTTCTTATTATAATTTCTAAAAATAAGGTGGGCAATTTTTAAATTGTTAACTGAAATGCTAACTGAAAAAGCCACAAGTTTTTACGAAATTCTGCATTTATTTTATTTTTGTATCAGTAGGCAGTCATTTAAAATCTATAACGAATGCCTTCTAAGGTGCCTCGATTTATTCACATTCATTTGTAATGGTTAGCGCCTTATATACTTATGAAATATTCTACAAAATTTCTTTCGTTGAATTTTGATTTATTACTATTTCTTTTTTTGACTTGGATTATATTAAACAATTTCACACCACTTTCTTGAATTATTTTATTTGATTATAACAGTAATAATACATTATTATATTGATATGGAAAGTCTCACGAATTTATGAAAAAGTTCTTATTTATTAGAATATTATAATAGGCATGATGAGAAATCAACCCAGAAAATTCATTGAAACCAGTACTTAATGTACAATTATCATACATTATCAGTAGGCAGCCATTTCCTAATATTCTAAACAATTAATTATTTGTCGTCATACGTCGGGGCCCAAAAGCTAAGTGTTATAATACAACATTTGTTGGGATAATTAATTCCTTAATATGTATATGAGTTTGAAACTACAGGTTGAAAAGGAATTTCAATCAGGCAGGTGCGTGCTCTTAAAAGTTATGATCAAAAATAAATTAACACAAAGAATGTAATATTATGATTTATTCATTTTATTACAATATACAAATATATCAACTTTATTTACAGTAAAATGGTGAAAAATCCCTTTTTGCCACGTTGATAGCACTCGTAGTTCCTAAAGCGATCCATAAGGTTTGTGTCTGGTGAGTATGCCGGCTGCTTTAATAGAGACAAGCGATGTTCTTTAAGCCAAAGTCGAATTAACTGTGCTACGTGAGGTCTGCAATGTCATGCTGAATGACCATTTCCAATCAGGTAGTTTTGTTTGAAAGTTTAAAATAATATTCTGCAGAAATTGTAGTTATCTCTCAGCATTGATGTATCCACTGTCGTGAAGAATTTCGAAATACGTGAATGATTTTGCATAGTTTCTGGCAACAATAATCAGAACTTTGCAATCAGATATTGTCCGCCTAGCGATAGTTGGATCATCTGTGCCACCCACCCGATCACAGTTGCATCCTTTTGAAGGTACATCTCAAAGGTGAATCCATTTTTCATTCATCCCAATGATCTTTTCTTAGCTCTTCTTGCCTAATTAACATTCAACATTTCTTGATACCAAGTGACTCTGATTCTCTTATTATCTGTCAGAATGTGAGCAATCCATTTGCTGTAAAGTAACTTCTTTCGAAGTTCTTGTTTCAATAAGCGGTGAACACTCGTTTCTTTAATATCAGTGACTCTTGAAATGACTGGACGGCTTAAGTGGCAATTTTCTTCAATCATTTTACGCACAATAATGACATTCTCTTCTGCAGTGCTCGCTCTTAGTCTTCCTAAACCTTCTTTTCACTCAAAAAGTGTTTGCTATTCTACTGCAAACTCTTTGGTAATCTGCTGTACTCTCCAAAAGCTGACAACGTTCTCTGCTCCCAAAATTTCGACAAGAAAGCGATGGATTTCGGTAGATGAAAAGTTGTTTCGTACTAAAGTTGCAACGAAGAAATTTATGTCGCATTGATTCATCTTCATCTTTTAGGCTAAATCATTTTAAAAACTCTATTCAATTTATTTAAATTTAAATGTTGAACTTTCCAGTCTTGTTAATGATCTACCTAGCAAATTTTAACTTTGATCTTCAGATATTTTCTTACTGACAAAAACGAAATTTTTTTACCGGCCCTTATAATTTGCAGACTACTCTGTGTAGAGTTTTCTGTAAATATCAGTGTAAAATGAAAAAAGAATTACCAATAAATATTAAATACAGTTAATTAGAGGAAATAAAATAACCTAAATCAATTTCAAAACACCATCCAAAATGGATGCCCAATAACTTAACGTTCATACATAAAATGACTAGTATAAAAATAGAGAGAGACATCAATAGTCATTGCATTATTCAATTGCTTCTTGAATAACATAATCTCCAGATTCAACTTGAATCAAAATACTAATCTTTGAATAAGTAAATGAATAACCTAAAGTAGACCACTTTAGTTATCTAAATCGATCGTTATTCAATTGCTTTTTGTCAGCATTACAACCACCACCATAGTTCCTAATGAACCAACTATTGACAATGATATAGTGGACTATTTTAAATTTCGTGGAGAGAAGATTTAGAGCTTATCTAATTTTTGCCGATAAATTATGGTCTGATTTCAAAGTTTTCTGTTGCGTGAGAGTAAATAGCTTTTTTAAATTTAACTATAATATTTGAAATCTAGCCATTTCCACATTTATAATTTTTGTATTATATTTTATTTATTAGTCATAACTATATGATATTTACATGATTGTTTTTAATTTTTATCTGAAATCATGATTGAAGTATGCGATTATCAAGACGTTTTTGTCAACTCGGCGTCTGTCTACTTTTGTGGTTATGTATTTCAATAAAATTAATTTCCTCTTTAAATCGGTTTTCATTGGTCAATTGACACTTACGTAATTCATTTAAGTAAAAACGGTAGAAAGATTCCAAGGATAGGTTATTTTATGTGTGCTAATGAAAAATTTAATTCTCAAGCTACTGTGTTATTAATTATAGTTAGTGGAAAAAATGTATTCATTCTTGAAATTCAAATTAGAAGTCATTTTTATAACAGAACACATTTATTTGTCAAACAAATTTGAAATTTAAAATTTATTTCATATGATTTGTATTCATTTTTAATCAAAATATAAAATTCCCACATTTCCGTGCTGCAAAGATTTATTACATAACAAAGATACTTCTCGTTCTTCACTAGTAGTAGCCAGTGGTATTAATTTTTTTGTTGTACAATTCATTTTGTTTAAGCCAAATCCGAATAGCACTGGAAGTCATTGGTTCGCTGAGATCACACTTCAAAATCCTCAATCACAGTTTCGCAGTCATCACGTGGTTCATCCAAAATTTGTGTTAAAATCTAAAAGAATGGGAAATAATAACAAACAGTAGCAAAACCCATCTCTTGGTGAATTTTCTCTTATCTTAAAATTAAATGTAAAATTATGATTTATCCTATAGCCTATATATGATTTTTAAGACATGGTTTTCTCCGTGACGAAGAGAACTTTGCAAACACGACAGATATACTCTATCATAATATAAAGGGGAAGAAGGCTGTACCGTCTCTCAAAAGTGACGTTAATAAAAAGATAACGATAAAAATGGTTGTTTATGGGAAGCCTAGCCTCCATTGTTATGTGAGACCTATATAACCTATACGATTCTATAATAGAAGTATAAACAAGAAAGAAAGCCAACTCAATACAACTCTTACTATCTAACCCAATTTGTCTCAAGACTCCACCATTCTGTGGGTTCCATGTTCCTAAACAACCTATTAACTAAAGTTCTGGATTGCTTAGCCATTTAAACTGTCGGGTCTTTGCAGTTTCGGTAGTTTCCCTCCAGATTATTCCTAAAGTTTTCTTCTTTATCAAATGGCACATTAAGATCTACAAAGAAGGTAAGTTTTTTAAAGTATTGATTACCCGAAGTTTGGAGTGTTATGTCAGGATGCAAAGAGGTCTTCACCTTGGTTGGCTAGTAGTCAGTGTCGACATTATATCTTAAAGCAATAAACCTTTAATTCCAAAATTCCAAACACTGCATTATGTTTAGAGTGCAATGGTTGAGTGCGTGGACCACCGATTTCACTGCAGTACCGCATCGACGGCAATTCAAATATTTACCATGTATTACATGGAAAGGCCGATAATTAAGCGGTAAAAGGTCATTTCTACCTTAGATCAAGAAGTGCCATACTCCCATTGAAATCTTAGATAGTCTTAATCAAAAAATTATAGCACTTCTCAGTTCAAGAAACCAAAATCATCATGAAAATTAGAACACAATTTATCCTTCTCTTTGTTGTCTATCATAAACTATGAATCACTACAGATAACCTTAACAAAGATATCTATTTCAAGCAGATGAATTTACAGTCTTCGCCTCTTTTCCGCAGAGCCCGGACCTTCAACCTGAGCTTTCGTCCGGTCCAGGATGCTCACAATCAATCGTGTTATTTAGCCACTCCTATTACTTTCTTAACTAACTCTCTGATCTTTTAATCTCACCCGAATTTTGTGGGCTTACCATTCTTCGCCTCTTGTGTGGAGAGGAAAGAGATAAAATAGTGACTTCTTTGTTGCGAAGGTAAAACGACAGTCTAGATTGTAGAACCACACTAAAAGCATTTAGCTTTTGGCTCAGATGTAAGAACGAATTTTCAATCACCTCGAAGTCAGAGGTGGCATTAGCTGAAATGTGTTTAATATCTTTCTTTTTTGGGGAACCAAACGGAACTCCAAGATATTTGTATTAGTTTTTTTCATCCACTACGGGAAAATCAATATTGTATATTCTGAGAGCTGCTCTTATCATCAGATCACTACAGAAATATCCACATTAATTCGGATTAAAAGTAGGATAAACCTTATTAGGCAAATTTACAATTCTCTCTTTTCATCAAACAAGCATCTAATCTTTTATCGAAATCCATCTGGATAAACACGCGATATAGTTTTTTTTACCATACTCGAGTTCCTTAGTTAAATCGAAATCAATATCATTCATCAACATCCAAGCCTCAGAGAGAATATCGCTAAGGCCAGATGATGAAATATGAGTTTTTTAAGAGTTCTCTCTTTATATTCAATGAGTCTCTCAGACAGGACTTTATCTGAGATCTGAAGTTCGTAGCTGGAGATGAGAAACTTCTTTCTTTGGTATAACCAGATGACTTAGAGACCACAATCAAATGGAGCAATTTGTCTTGTTATGTATTTAATAAAGATTTTAGAAAAAGTGATATCAAGTATTGGAGCAATAAGATATTCCAAGAGCTACTTAAGTTTGTTCTACTGACAACTCACTTCTTGCGGGGTATATGAAGAAAGATTTATGTTCACCAACATTAGCATTGAAGGCAAATCAATGATCGTTATTCCAATGTATCAGTCAAAATACTGTTGGTTTTTCTCTGTACTGGTTGTGGATGTGTGAGGAGATCGGTTATTGAGTTGCTCGTTGGTACAGATTGAACTCCAGACAATCTGTTGAGTTTCATGTGAAGTATGTGGGTTGCGATTTAATTATAGATAATCATATAATAAATAGCAATAACGGGAATATGCTGAAAATTATAATTAATAATCAATTACTACAAGAGAAAATTTAACAAGTTGATTAATATGATTATGTAAAAACAAACTGGAGAAGTGTGGCTCACTTAACCAGAGGGTCAGATTCACGGGTGAGCCGTAAAATGAATAATAACTATAAAAAGAATGGAACAAAGCGTAGATTACTTAATATCGAATCTTTCGACACGATATGGAAGTAATTATCAATACGGATATACTTAATCTGTCGATAAATCGGCTGTACGGAGTTTATGTCGGTTCCTGTTGTGTCGCCGTTCAATCGTAATGGTTTCTGGCTGAACGATAGCTGTTCTGGCAATTTGTGCTATAATCTACTAGATTTCAGTTCACTTGTCGATTAACTTTATGGCATTTTGTTCTAAAATTCTGCCTTCTTTTATACCATTTTTTGTTATGGTTTCATCCAATCATGATTTTTCTATTTTTCTCATTACTTAATTCTATTTATAGCTTACTATACTTTTGTTCTATTTATGTGCTTTTAAAATTCCATATTTAGGCATGTTTCTAATTTTGGAATTACATCATGTTTATTTTTAGAATTTTTTGGTTATTTTTTTTCTGTAGGCGTAAGGTTATCTAAGTTTATCTGTGGGCCTATGTGGGCTTAATTGAATCCTGACAGTACTATTGAAGAAGTTCCTATATTAAGAAATGGGAAGGAATAAATGCGAAGAAATCCAACTTTGAGACTTTTTTTTAATAAAAAATCTCAATTTTACTTTGATAATTTTAATATTGAGAGTTTAACAGTATCTTTAAGCAAGATTATTTTTATAAATATTAATTATGGTGTATTTACTTTTTAATATAATTTTTTAAAAATATCTTTTGACTTTTTTATTAATTTTAATCTTATCAAAATTTTTATTATTTATCGTATATTTGAATAAGCTTTACAATTATGATAATTTTAAAATCATTGCTGGCAGTTGCGTTCTTAATAAGAGTAGTCACAATTTGTTGTCAAACAAATAGTAAGTTTGTAATATACAGAAACATAAAATACAAAATAAAATTTACGTTTCATACACCTGTATGATATTCCTGTTTTACGGAGATTGTAATAATAGTTTTTGCAATTATAAGACAGTTGAAATCATAATGTAACAAAATGTGTATATAACAATTTTTGTGTGATATACACAATATCTGAAAATTACATTAAAATTTTCTTCATAATAGATTTATACATAAAAAATAACCCGTTACATATTACATTAATAAATAACTTGTCACTTATTATCGCGTCACATTAATAGTGATAGTAAATAAAATATTCCGTCCATTAAATTTAATCGCAACGAATTTTTCTCTGGCATAATAAATTCCTACACGAAAACAAATATGCATGACATTAAATAAATAACTGTAGAGAAATTCAAATTTTGACTTATTGAGGTAGGAATCACAGTTATTGCGTTCACATTAACAGACAGTTCTAACAGACTTCTACGGACCGTAATATCTCGAAAACAACTGTTGTGGTCGTATAACCTAAATTCAATAGAAAGGAGAAGATCGTCCCGGTGCAAGAACCAGTTTTTACGATCAGATTCTTATTGGAAGATCGGTAAGAAGTGATTGTTCTAAAATAAATATTAAACTATTTATAAAAATTTCTCGCTATTTTCCGAGCTGTATTCAAATATCTTGAGGTAAGTGGTTCTACCTCAATCAGGAGTTTATTAATCGTCATCTTGATTTTTTGGGCAAAGTTTCTATACGTTTGCATATTTCAGTTTACTTAACAATTGTAATTTTTATAGTTGGTGTATCTGTATAAAACAATAGACGCTTTATATAAAATCATTGTGTTTCATACAGTTGGCGAGTTAAATAAAGCATCATTTCAGTTTGATTAAAATTATTGTCCACATCAATTCACCACCTTTTAGTAAAGATTGAATAGGAATTAAAATGACCATCAAGTCTACTTATAAATTTTACAAAATAACAATAAAAGAAGCGATGGACAAATTAGAAGATCTATTGACAAGAATAAGTGATACATTAATAATACACGCATAGTCAAGTGTCTCAGACCTCGTCTCCATACAAAGACTAGAAACGATCGAAGCGAACAAACAACAAACTCCAGGTTATTGGAGATTGATTAAGTCACTTGTTTAATGTCACAGCAATAATGTCAATTACAATAAAATGCGCAGAAACCCTAAAGTAAAAAGTTTATTACTAAATTTTAATAACGAATTAAAGGAAATAAAGAAGACTGTAACTAACAAAAATACTATTGGTGAATAATTAAAACATTATTTCATCTGGAATCATTTCCAATGTCATTCTAATGAATAATAAGAAGTCATAAAAATATATTTTTCTCTGAAAAAATCTCTAATCTCTTTTAATCGAAGAAATATCTAAATTAATATTAAATTTGTTGCAAATAGGCTGTCTGATTTTGGAAATGTCGTCCATATTGCACTTATTGATTATCGATTGAAGTGCCTGATAAGGAAAGGAATTGTCACGAGGAGTATGGTCCAGAATGTTTTTGGCTTGATTCCCTATACAATTTAACTTTTCAATGTATTTCCTATGAATTCCAACATAGAGATCACTATATCGGTATTTATCATCAACCATTTTGTTCACATTCTCAATCAGCACATCGTTTTCTTTTTCTAAATTGCTTATCTGAGCTATTTTCTCCAGATATTTGCTTTCATAGTTTTTCAGTTTTTTACACAATTTTTCATTTTTTCTAAATTATTTTATTAATAATTCCGATTTTATTGGTTAATATCGATATAAATAGTCCTTCTTACATCTTTTCGGCATTCATTTCAATGACAATCTGATTGTGATCTGAGCTCTCAATTCTCAGTTGAGAAACTATTTCCTCACTGTTTCGAATTTGTTCTGATAAAGATTCATTACTCTCTTTCAAGACCGATATTTCCTTATTAAAATTATCTATGATAATTTCCAATCTCGTCTTTTCCATAGCCAATGAGAGAACTTGTTTCTCGTTCTAATGGAGAAAATAAAATCATTTTTCAAATAAAATTTTTTTCACGGACTTCTTTAGCAATGTTAGACCAGCTTTTTCTTTCTTCATCCAATTCTTTGGCATGAAATATGCTATCGCTCAATTCTTCTTGTAAATCCATCACTTTCGTCATCAAAACATTGGTGTAATTTCCTAAAGCTCCACTAATGTCATCAGACAAGGGTCTCTATACGAATGTGTGACTGAATACATTTTTCAAAACATAGAAATTTACAGTGATATTTGCATCGATCGTTTTGCCCAGCAAGAAAACATTACCACATATTTTCTCTAGGATTACCGAATATTTCCTTGTACCATTATCCAGTGATGGTTTTTTCTTGTAAATCATTTTATCACTCCTCCTAGATTTTTGCTCTCTGTTATCAGTTTTGGAAGAAGATTCGCAAAAAGATTTGTAACGGTTCTCTATTTAATAAAAGTGAAACAAACACCCAGGGAGAGATTTTTACCTTTTGAGGGAAAATATGAAGAATTTCGAAAAACCATTCGTTCACTTTGTCGATCCTTTGGTTGAAGCTTGTCCGATATTGATTCACCTAAGAATCAAAATAATACCAATATTACAAACACCCCCACAATCTGACCGACCTAATTTCAAAAATTCGATTTCCTGTTCCAATTTTTTTATCATCATTTGAGAAGCTTCATATTTCTGTTTCCATTTTTCTGCTGTCAATTCCTCATTTATTTTCACATGGTTCTTGATTTCCTTTGTACGCGATCCGAATCCCAATGTCGATCCAGTCTCACTCTCATTGTACAATGCCGGCGAACAACAAATTATAATCGTTGTCAGCGAGTTACCGCCGAGTGATTCTTTTAATATTCGGGTCAATTTCGAATTTCGATATGGTATAAAAGACTAGAATGTGGAGATAATAATTGACGATATCTAGTAGGATTCGAAAAGACAATTTTATATGTTTGATAATTTTTATCATAAATGGTTTAAACCGACGGATGGTTTTTGTAATTGGGAATAAAAATTGGACAATAATTATTTTATATTACCTAATCGATCATTCAAAATTTAATAAAAAAACTGAATAGTTGTATAGAAAAACCAAGGCAACGTAAACTTGAACACGGTGTATATCTTCCTTCTAATTAACCCTCTCGCTGCGCATTGCTTCTTGAAATTTCGTAAAGAATCACCCTCAATGGGTGGTGAAGTATTATCCCTAAAATGAAGTAGCGCAAAAGTAGCAAATATTTGTCTCTTAGCATTATCTGTCCAAATGCCGTGTTGAGCAGTAAACTATTTTGAAACAATATGCGAATATACTCGTTTGGAGCGTATGTGGCAAGGTTTTTTTGCGAATATATACGTGCAGAGCAGCGAAAGGGTTAATACCACCTTTATCAATGTATATATAGTAATAGTTTTGCCAATAATTCACCTAATCAAATCCAAACATTCACACACATACACACACATATATATATATATATATATATGTGTGTGTGCGAATGTTTGGATTTGATTGGTTGAATTATTGGCTAAACTATTACGTTATGTGTGCAAAACATCTGTTTACACTTTACAAGAAACAGCTAAGAATAGAAAGAATTGACAACGCATTGATTCACCTTAATCTACACAATTGCTGCGATTAGTTTCATTGGATATTATAAATAGTAATTATTTTTCATTGGTGTTTTTTGTGAATAGCAACATCAACTAATGACACAATTTTGGATAGGTCGAATGAGATGAAAATATTCCTTCTCACAGAAGGAAGGTTTGAAAAGAAATCACTGATAATCAATATCTTCCAATCGTTATTCAAATATGATAATTAATCGATTATTTCACCAGAAACTCAATCGAATAATGAAAATAAAATTCAAATTACCTTCTTCTCGACGAGCGCATTGATAACATTTCCGAGCTCAAACAATGATTTATTGATCTCACAAGCCTCTTTTAATTTTAAACCGTCAACACTGGTCTTTGATACGACTTCACTACCAGCTAAATCGATGAGGAATAATTTGCCGTTCAGTGTAATTTCCGTTTGGGGATTGGTTTGTTTGACCTCGATTTGAAATATCGAATGGCTGCGACTACTTTGTTCATTCATTCCTGTAAAAAAATGATAAATAATCAATAAATTCACTTCTTCATCCTATCACCTGTAGCACAAGTTTTCCTGTTCATTTGACCATGTCGGAATAAATGGAGGATTTCTTCTGCACTGGATACTTCCCGTTTGGTAATGTTCTAAAAAATCATATTTCACTAATCTAAACAACCCCCATTCTCACCCCACACCAACCTTGATATATGTTTCCTGATTGATATCTTCGTGAATTGTGAGATTCGATTTCGATTCTAGAGGAAATTATAAGGATTCAAAACATATTTAAATATATTTATCGAACCATCCAACAGATCTTGAATCTTCTCCATGTATATTTGATAATTCGATACCTGAAAGATTTCATTAACAAAACAATATGTGAATTTCTGCAATTCTTACTCTGACAGTGAAAATAGAATCTTGATTTTTTTCTTCAATATGCGTGAATATATCTCGAACCAGTCGAGGAATAATTCCTTCTAGCTCAATATTTTCTGTGTCGCCTTCCATTGTAAATGTTTTTCCACTGGATGTCTGTCCGTAGGCAAAGATTGTACCGTTAAAACCGTCAAGGACGTCGTTTATGATCGGTTTGGCTACAGTCTCATACAAATGTAATTGAGAAGATTCCTTGTTGATAATTTGATCGAATTGAAAGATTTTGTTCTATCAAAGATTATAGAAATTATTTCATCAATGACCGAATTAGAAACCTTGAAAATTAGCGAATTTTCTTTATCGGGCAAAACAGATAAGGTTATATCATTACTCATTTTCTTTTCTTTTTCATTTAAAGGTCTAATTCTACAAACAACTTTAATATTTGCTGTTGAACTTTTTGATAAGCTTGTTGAAAATTCCTGAGAAGTATTTATCGACGTATTCTTTGAAATGTCTGTGGATACGTTTTTTTCATAATTAAGTGATAAATTATTTGTTGAATCTTTCAACATATTTTAAAGATATTAAAATATCTTAAATTTGACAAACTAATAATTAACATATTTAAACAATATTCAAAAAACTTCATTACTGAATTATTTTTATTTTGTGTTATTTCAATCAATTTTGTATTAATAGTTGAGTATTTTAATTTATAATTATCTCATTGTGATTAGATTTCGTTATAAATATTTTGTAAATTTTTAAATAAATGTAATAAATATTCACAAAGAAAAAGGAATTTGTATAATTGTGCTCAATATTAAATTGTCGGGAAATTTTTATATTTAAATGTTGTGTTAGTGAACTTAATTTGGTTTAAATTTGAATTGTTTCTACCTGCGGATCTATAATAAAAAATCAAAGATAACTTAATTTCTTCTTATTTTTTTTCAAAAACCGACGAGTGCCCATACTAGAGAAAAAATTACTATATAAATATAAAATAAGCTCATGAGAAAATTATATATAACATTCAATTAACAAATTACCTCATACTCGAAATTTCATCATTACATGAGTAGGTCAAAAGACCACTTTGCTTAACTTTATCCCAAAAATTAATGAATGAATTTAAAAAATCACCAACTTTTTATGTAAGGTCAAAAACATTAAAAAAAAAAAATAATATATGTTAAATTTTGCAAATATTTAAATTTAGAGGGTGAATATACAATGAAAAAAATTACATAACTTATTTATAATTATTTATAAACAATTTTAAAATATTTTAATGACGACGGAAGCCAAAAGGTGAATAATTCTAAATATTATTTATTTAGGAAAAGTAAACGGTAAATGATTGAATAAACCAACGAAAATTTACTATACTGAAAATGAAATTAATAATGTACCAATTCCGATAAAGACACATCATTTACAAGGATAATATATCTCCATAATATAGAATCTTTGGGGAAATATTTGAAGACAAGATTACGTGAGTCGAAACTTTTCTCTTGATGAAATTATTTGTTAATCTAATTGGGCGAATCGTTATGATTATCCGAAAGCATTAATAAAAGTTGTAACAGCAAAGTTTTAAATATAAAATTTATGTTAAATATCTTAAAGTCATTCAAATGTCGATTGTTATCCATTTGGTCTTCATTATAGTTTCATTTTGTTAAGCTATGAACAACTCAATATCAACTTATTCTTTATTCTTATATCCGATTCCTTTGTTATCATGGTTCTCACCAAGAATAATGGACGTTTCTGGTTAAAAATATGTGTTTATTATTATACTCTGTTCTATAAAAACGATCATACAGGGTGCCATTCAAACATACCATTCAATAACTGTTAATAGTTTATTCATGAAAACTCGAGACCCCAGATTTTATTCTTTTAAAATTTTCAACAAGTTTTTTCTTGTCATTCCCAGTAAATCTATTTGAAATATCCAACAATATTTTTTATCCAATTCTCATTAAGCTTTTTATAAAAATTTGTTCTAGTCATAAAAATTATCGGTTTTCATTATGTATAACATCACGCCATCATACGATACAACCAGATCATTATTTGATGGTCTTATATTTTAGCTGTTAAGTCATATCCGACCGTAATCTGATTAATAACCAGTTTTACAAATAAATATAATTACATTAATTTCGTTATCATTATATTACCAAAAAGGGTAATTAAATAGAGCGCATAAATTGGAATTTATTTATTTTTATTTATTAAGAAAGTGAATTGGTTTCCCATCGATTTAAAGAACTTGAAAGAATCTCAAGTACATTAATGGTTTCACAAAATTAACCCACGTGAATAATTTTTTTTCCAAATCTTATCAATGATAACTCTTACATTAATTATTGTTATTGTGATTGACTTTTATTCTTATTGATTTTCTATTTATCCTTGTCGCGATTCCTATAAACTATATTAGCTTCACATATTGGCATATTTATTAATTGATATATTATAAGAAAAAAATCGTACTTAAGATGTTGGTAATACCGCATCTATTAGAACTATAAATACAAATTAACTTTTTCAATTTCTGCATTTAGACTGCCGGGAGAATTTTGTCGTTTTTCTTGTGTAATATCATATGAATATATCGATTGGTATATATTTTCAGATGCGTTCAGAATTTCATTGCACGAAATCTAGTGATTCAGTATCATCGGATTACCTTTAGATAATAAATGAAATAAATTGTTATTAATTTATTTAATTTCCAGGAATTTCATTTTAGTGGTACGAATATTGGATATATGCCATCATGTTTTTTTCATGATCATGATAGTCATGTAATGGTTACGAGGAATTGCTGATAAAATTATGATAAATCTCAACAGATCGTCTAATGACAGGTGAGCTTTGCCGTTCTTTTTACTCGTCAATATAGATAGGATCAATCTAGCATTCCATAATTTCCTTAATGGATGACCCAAATCCACATTAACTTTACTCCCTTTTACTAACATTTACTGCTTGACTATCAGAACTCGCACAATTTCATCGTCATATTACGTTATCATTTGACGAACCTGGTTACAACTGACACTCACGAACAATAAGATATTTAAATTACAATGAAAAAATGTTTTTCGTAGTAATTCAAGGAAAATGCAGTAAACGATATTTGGGGAACTAACCAGGCCATTTTGACCAAACCAAAATTACTATATCAACAACCCGACAATCTTTAACAGATATTTCGTATCTGAGATATTCTCAAATTTGGTTTACTGATGGTCGAATTTCTTAATCTTTTCTATTCGTAAAGTTTAGATCGTACCGCAAGTCCATCACTATGTTTCAACTCATGACCATTTAGTTACACTATCTGTGAACATAAAGGATTTTTTCGCACTTGGTCTCATAAATCATATTCTTCTTATAACATAATGTCATTAGTTTTGATTCTTACACTGATATTGTAAACCTGATAGTAAGAATAGTCAATCAAAATTTTGTAAATAATAATGTTATTTCACGTAAAAATTCATAAGGACGAAGTTTTAATGATATCGAAAACAGCTGTCTCTTGTTCTATATCAACTCATTCAGGAATCTTATTCGTCAAAATGGCTTGATAGTAAACGCAGTAATTTTATTACAGATACAATTAAGCTATCTCCACGAATTAATAAGATTATTTTTCGTAGTGACCAGAAATCTTTTGCGTTTAAGTTCATTCATCGAGCTAGAACAAATACTCTAGCAATTAATGCATTGCCTTGGAAAACAAACGAGGAAAGCCAAAAGTCTCGACGTTGCCATAGTTTCCCTGAAACCATGACACATGTACTACAGTGCTGCAAAAAGCTACAAACTGCTTGTCATGATGTATGCCTAAACAAAATTGTTGACTGTCTTCGATCAAAAAATATTATTGTACTAGTGAACTAAATGTGCTCACTGTTACCGCACAGAAAAGAGCGCATCGATTTATTGGTTACTGATGTAGAGCGAAAAAAGATCTTCCTGGTAGTCATGAAATGTCCAATCGACGCAATACAAAACTTCGAGGAGTCAAACAAAAATAATATAATTCATTATACAAACTTTAGAAATGATCTCGCCAAATTGAAACTGGATTTCAATATTGAGCTTTTCATGTGCATTATAGACTCACTCGGTACAGTTCCGGTCTCAACAGAAGCAATTTTGGCGAAAATTGGCGTGCCGAAAAATAAAATCAAAAACCTGATCAAAGAATGTTGAACATTCTGCAAAAATCTGGTAATTTCACTCGACCAGTGTTTTGATAGATTTTATCTAAAACAAAATAGAATCAAACAATTTTAACCCAACCAAAAGCTGAGATGAATGAATGAAAATGCAAAATTGACCTCACGAATCAAAGCTTTCAGACCCAAGCAGGTCACAATCAATCCAATAATCCAACAAATTTGTATTGAATAAATCTTGTGACAACATATAGCAACCATGATAATAAATTAATAAATTCTAGTAATAGAACAAAAAATTAAAAAAGGAATTTGAAAATAGTATATAAGGAACGAGATCAAAATAAAGTCTGTGAAATAGTTTTAATAAATTAATTTTAAGCCTTCCTATTATGCTTTTTGATCAATAATTTCTAATATTATCTGATATGGCTCATTTTGATTTAAAATTGTCTATAGAGTACTCGTACAAGGATGACGGGCTTAATTATGTCCCCAGTTCCAAAAGAAGCTTGAGCAAAAATATTTTAAGAAAAACTTTGAATTTTAAACTTACTTGACATTCGGGATGGGAGGCACAAATGTTGCCTTAATAGTAACTGTGAGTACGTCTGTAAGGATAATACGCCGAATCATGCTCATTGTTCCACGGACAACTCATATAAGGATGGTTATTCCATCAATAATAACCCTTCCGAGTCCTCCAAGTTTAGCTCTCGGTCAAAATACTTAATATCCTCAAGGAATATGCCCAGTCTCACGAACCAGCAACTCGCAAATCACAGTATATGATCATCGAAACTAGCTCTAGCTCAAATACTAAACAATCTGGGCTAAAACGCGAACCATAAACCACAATCTTTGGACTAAATCCAAAAAAGACCTATACTGAAGTTATCAATAAAATCACAAAGGGCAAAATCGACAAAATTGATGATCCGAGATCATCTACTACAGTCAGAACCAATTCTACCAAAATCAAAGACAATAATTTCGCACGGAGCAGAGACAATTCTCCCCGGCAAAACAGCTCACAAACAAAAGCAAAGGGATGAGTGATGAGTGATTGTGAATAAAAGTGAAATAGAATTGATATCGAATGCCCAAATAAGTGATTTATTGAGGTAATTTATTCGAGGTCTAAAAGGATTTTGATGAGTATTAAAACTTTTGAACCTTTCTATCGGGAGACTACATGTTACAATTGTGCCTTTGTTTCAATCAACAAAACCTTACAATCTTTACATTAATTATTTGGTATTTGATTTAGAAATAATGAATATAATCAACCTATGGACAATGAAGGTTTTAACAATTCACGAAATACATTAGCAAAGCTTTCAATCAAATGACTCAGTGATATGAGAAATACCAGATCCGCAAACAACTTTATGAATACTTTGTAAAAATTAAAGTAAGTAAATTGTCAAAGAAATTAAATGATATATATTAAAAAGACGAAAATTAAAAGAATAAATAGCCCCCAATCTGGGAGCTTTAGATATCTTTTCGAAAAATAAAGGTATATCTAATTAAAATTGTAATCGTAGATATTTAACAAGTTTGTTTTAAGACTTTCAATGGTATCTTTGGCACGGAAAAGCTAATTGAAACAATTTTCTCATATTTTAACAAAGTTTAATAAAAATTATTTATTCATAATATTAATAAATAATCAGGATAAGATTGTAATCTAAAGATATTAACTTGTTTAATGGTTTATCATGAATAAATATTTACGAAGACCATAATTAAACTTTAAATTATTGTTAATAAAATTACAAGTCTATTTGTTTAAACACATTACTTATTTATTGAATTATTCACACCGAATTGAAAATGACTGATTGGTTCTAACCCGAACAACTCTATTGCATATCCTGAAAATTAAATGAAATATCATTATGCAAAGGATATATATATATATATATATAACAATTTTGTTTAATGCTTGTTAGGAATTTAAATATACAGAGGATTAGAGCCTTTAATAATGATGGTGGAATGCAAAAAGGGAAAACGTGATTAGTATCACATATCTTCTATTAAGTGGAAATAATATGAAGCTAATGAACGTTGTTGTAATATTAGATATTTGATTAACATTTTCTTTTAATAAATTAACGAATAGATTCATGTAATGTTAAACAGATTTAGAAAATTATCCGATTATGCGATTTGTTTGTTTTTAATGTATCTGATTTTTAATGGGTTACAATTTTCTGAGTGGTATTTATTGTTACTACTACTATTATTATTATTATTATTATTATTATTATTATTATTATTATTATTATTATTATTATTATTATTATT
>JBBMOY011710288.1:0-13479 GCA_037951405.1 Platydemus manokwari | reverse complement strand
TTATTTATTTGCAGCACATATAGTTCAGTTATACAAAAATATTTTCACTGGCCAAAAGTCGTATTGAAAGAGTTAAGTACTATTTAATTAATTTTAATCTTAACAATTATTATTTAATTTTTTTAAAAGTCAAAAATCATTTCATGGTAATTTTACTTTATTTCTTGCATTTATTATTAATTTCTGGTCATTATTATTTATTATCTCATAATATATTACTTTCAGTTATTTTGCATGTACATTTATTTGACTTATTTTTGAGCTCAACAAAATGATTAACACTTAGTAATAGAACATTACAATTTTTCAAATAATTAATTCCTCTATAAGCTAAATTATTTCATAAATTTTGTTTTAGTTTTCAATAATCTCAAATTGTTATTTTTAATCAACTCATTCAACACATTTCATCAAAATATATTGGCCTGCTATTCTTTTCTAATGTTAATTTCTAAATATTCTATGATTCATGTTTTATTAAAATAAATAATCACATAATAAGTAGTTTACCTGGGTATTCTTGTTCATTAGCACTTATTAAAGATTGCTTTTAAATTTTTTATTGTAACTTAAATATCGATTATTAACTTCAGAATCATTTTTACAACTGATGCCGTGAATAAATATAATGAACTGCAGAGTAAATTAAACGTTTATTATTTAACTGTCTTTATTTGGATTCATAATCAATCATAGAAAATACTACTCATATAAGTCATTTTAAACTCCTAATACTTTTTCTTCAAATTAATAACTTGAATTTGATTGGAAAAGTTATTATGCTTGACAATTTAATGTTAAAAAAGGAACAGTAAAATTAATGATTACAACAAGCAGTTGACAACGAAATTCTTAAGATTCTTTTAAGGACTAAAGAGAAAGTTTAAACAAACTGAGAAGAATTCTAGTATTGCTTCAAAAGTGGGCTAATTTTATATTTTAAAATGTATGATTGAAAGACTAAACTATTTATGTGTTTTTTCAATTGTTAATAGTAAACTCTAACCATTTCTTAGTTCTATATTCATACTTTTAAAACATTAAAACGTAAACAAGTAATTCATTTAAATTACGCTTGTAAGGTTTTCTCTATCAAAGACTCAATCGATATTTTACTAATGCTTTGGATAAAGCTGGTAATATAATTGATTAACTTGAATTAATGAATAAATAAAATTAAGTCAAATAATTTTGGTTAACAATGACTTAAATATGGTATCAGTTTAAACAATAGATACAAATAAATGAAGGAAAATACCGATAATTGGTTATTAAGCTTGTAACTGAATAACATTAACCAATTATTCCATCTAAACAAATCATAAGCGGATGTAAATGTGACAAAACAGAAAAACATTCTGGTTTTATCTTTTCTATTCGAAGAACTCCATGACAGAAGCAACATAACATTAAAGTTCGCGCATTACCATATATGGCAAGCATAATTGAATAGATATCAAATTATCTACTAAATTAAAAATTAAATAATACAAGAATAATTATTTATTCAAAGTGAAAGATAATATTGTTTTAACCCTTTACAAATAAGCATAATAATTGAGCATCATAACAGATTTTACAAATTTATCTACATGAAAGATAAAGGCTTTTCATCCTCAACATAGTATCAAATACAAAATAGTATCGAATAAACATCCTCATTTTATATACAAGACCAGGCACCAGATAGTGTACATATTCTGATATACATGGCAATACACATGAAAACCCTAGTAATCACAGATTGTAACGATTTACCATACAACAATAGGCATCGAATGATTTTTCATACACAAACAATAATTCACTTAAAAATTTCAGTAGAAAAAAAATTCCTTCGAATAATTTAAAATTATAAAAGTTAAAGGCACAAAATGAGGTTACCAATAATCTATTAACGATTAAGACGGTGCAGATCTTGTGGAATTCTAATATTTGGAAGCTTTTCGCGACACCTGTTGATAAATTTTTTTACCGATGAATCATTCATGTTGAAACAATAGTTTAATTTATCATGATTTGTTTTCATTAACAAATTGGATTTGTAATATTGTCTCATCGATCTACTCATTTTGTCATATGTCATGTTTTTATTGCATTTTGACTCGCCCCATATCACTGATACAGCGTTGGGATCTTTGATTTTGAACATTCCTTTCTGATAATCTGTCCATACAATAAACGAAGTACAATTTTTATCAGACAACATTGTGAGAAGTATTTGCCAAAGATATAGACCATCTTTTTCTATAATTAAAGCATTGAAAATTATTTAATTCGATTTATTGATTACTTTCATTTCTTCTGCGAGGTTTGTCTGTTGGAGGTTTTGTGAATTCATCTAAAAATATTACGGGAAAATATCATTCATATTCAAGGTAATATAGTTAATATCATCATAATCTAAAATATATTCACCATAAACTGTTGATTATTGTTTAATCTAATTAAATAATTGTAAATAAATTTAGTATAACATTTATAAAATATTTAAAAATGTTGTATTTAAAATATTTAATATTATTAATTAATTATTAGTAATAATTGGAATTATTAAATATGTTTAAATAGGATGTCGCCTTAGTTAATTGGATTTAAGGTTAATTAACTATATAAATGTATGTATATGTGTGTGTGTCAATGGGTGTGTAGAGAAATTATGAACTCATCTGGCAGATACATAGAAACAAATAATCTATAAGAGAGAAAAGAGATTGTTAAATGATGAAACAGTAATAAAGGCAAAATTGGAACAACCAAGAATATACGTCCACTATTATCTTATTCTTAAAAAAATATATAAGCTTACAAATTTTTTGGCAAAGAACATGTTAATGATTTTTCTTAACATTTAAATATAAATACATTTTCTCAAAATATCCAATTTGAACTCTTATAAATTAAACTTTTATAAAATTTTAAAAATGAATTTCTTGGCTCATGAAATTAATAATACAAAACCTGGTCAAAAAATCCACCATAAATATATATCTACAAATTCCAATTTAGCAGTCAATTGATGTAATGGAATGAATGTATAATTTTGGAAATGAAAATCGAACACAGAATTAAGGATAATTTTAATGATTTACTGTAGGAAAGTGTCATTCAATAGCATTGGAGAATATATCTGTCCATCTGACACTGGTTAAATTTCTGAGTGAGAATATAAAAACTGATTTCCTACAAATTTATGATTTTCTTTTGTTTAAGGTTGGCAACATTATTCAGAATTAAATTTATTATGCCGATAGAACATTAAGTATGTTTAATATTCTTGGTCTCACTATTCTTTTATCTTTGAATTGGCTGAGGCTTTTTATTTAATGACTTTTCCCTGCTTCATAATAAATATTAAATTTTTTTCTGAGGAACTGAGGTTTATTGTTAAAAAGAAATGGCTACAGTATTGACTTATAAGGAGTTTTATCAAAATATAAAAAAATATTTAAAACAATATTTTTAATTAAAATATAAAATAAAATGAAGAAATATATAAATAAATAAAATTTTAATATGTATCAAGTTTCAATAATGATAAATGAGAGTTAACATAATTTCATCATTTTTGGAAAATATTAGGCAAAAATTACGACTAAATGTTAGCAAGGGTAAATTCTGTATTATAAATTTCACTAAGTTATGAATTAGACTCGTTATCCAGAACACTAAAAGTTATTTTATCATATTTATTAAGATTATGTGAAATGATTCTCTATTAGATTTGTATGTGGTCTTTCCCACTCGTCAACATCTAGAAAAAGCAAGAATAAAATAAATTTTTATTTATTGTTCACTGAGAAATTCTATTCCAGAGCCAATAATGTTGGAATTATCATTATCATATCACAAGGAAATATAGTCTTATATTAATGCTATAAAGAAAATTCGGTTTTCTATCCAGTCACCTAGTAATCAGAAGAACTAAATTCCTTATCGCCAGATAACATAAATACGTGTTCGTTGATTTAATCGCATTGTATCACAATTCAGACTTTTTGTCAACGCAGTCCGCTCAGTTGAATACATTGTAATAAAATAAATAACAGGATATGTGTATTTAAATATGCAAGAAACATTATCTAAAATGGAATACAATTTACAATCAATTGACATAATCATCGAAAATATGATAGAAGTCAAATTCATATAATTATCCAATATAAGTATTATATACAGAATCTCTATGAAGGTTTTTTTTATTAATTTAAACTGGTTCGGAAATTATTATAGACATCAGTAATAGGTTTTTAAATCAAACTTTTGAATACAAAAATCACACTTGGGGGTATCCAGCTGGCTATTCTAAGTGATTTTAATTTTTAATTTGCTCTTTTAAAATCGGAACCTTTAATATTTCCAAATAATTAATTATTTCAAATTTTATGATAAGTGGAATATACATAGGTAAAGATATAAAATCGACAAAGGATTGCTATTATGAAATGACCTCTTTGGTCGTGAATTAGTATTCTACGATTTTTCTAAACGTTTATAAAATAGTCAAGGGTTTTAAAAATAAGTTATTAAAGTTTGTATTTTGACAATTTTTAGTTACATTTTGGTTACAAAAACACACATAGGCTGCATTTATTCAATAGATATACTTTGAGTAGTAAATTAGTAATGATAAAAATAATAAGTTTCTTTATCTTTTTCTCTCTTATTTGATCGATGTTTTTATTAACAAATGCTACTTGCGGATTTTTATATAAATTTAATTGAAAAATAAATTTAAAATAAATATTATTAAACACTATATACACTGATGATTTGCCACCATCTTTTCGAAGGTTTAAAAATATTGACATTAAACCCTTTATTCAATTTTAAAATGTACGTAACGTATGTTCGATAGTTTTTTAAAATAATAACACAATAAGTTTAAAAATATCCAATTCAATGAATATATTATAAGCATTAATATTTTTAAACAAAGCATTGGATCCTTAATATCAGTAAGAATATTTATTAGGAAAATCTTAAAACTGATATTTTCAATAATTAAAAGATTTTATATGAATGATTTTATAACTATAATTGAATTTTGTTAAAGATGTTTCTAAGGTGGACTGGTTCAATTGTTCTCTTTATACACCAGTATCAAATTGAATCTCAAACTCCATAGGAGGACACATTTTCCAATTAGGAAATGTATCAATAACTAGCACACCCAATTTAACCACTACTTATATGTACTTATCACTTGTAATCGTGTTTTCGCATTTTATTTGAATACATTTCTTTCAATGATAGTTTTCCATAAATTTTTAAATTTGATTATCGATTGAAACCCTAGATGGTCTTCACACTTTTTGTGTTGCGTACCACTTAACGAGTCCAAATTTTTTCGCAACCCCTAGGGACTAAAAGAAAAATAATAAAGTAAATATTTTTAATAAAACAATTTTCTAACATCAAAAAATTAAAATATATTTAATAATAACAACGATTTTGCATATTCTAGCTATTTCGGTGATGGTTGGTCTCAGCACTAATTCGGCATTTTTTAAAATGCGATCGACATTTTGTCTTAATATAAGTCAGTGTCGAAAATGAAATTTCTCGTGCCCCTCCTACTTTTGAAGAACACTGCCCTAGATAATGTATTAATCGATAAGTCATTAAATAAAAAACCAGTACCAATGTTTCATCATTATATTTCAATATTGGATTTACATATTAGTGCATTATACAATTTACATAATATGAAACGCTGACAAAAGCTCAAAATAAAAAAAAATCGTTATAGAATTTATAAAAAAACTATTATATCATACTTTCCAATTTTTTGGTCTGGTTCGATTTCCAATTTTCGTCTGAATATAAAAATAACAAATTAAAATTAATTCATTTTTCATCGACTAAAAATATTGTAAAATTTAATGTGATGTCATGTTGATAGAAAATGTCAAAGGATTTAAAACAATAAATATATTCCGCCAGTCACGTTATTCCTAACCACTATCTAACAATACATAATGATGTTGTTTTGAATCAATACATTTAGTGCATATATAGATATGTCAAGGTAATGTAAGGTGAAACCAATCACAGCTTAAACATAAAAGTACATGCTTTGAAAATAAATACCGCTAAAATCCATATATGAAACATAATAAGTTGTGTTATGCCAACAATGAAACCTGAGCTATTTATCTTATACAAAAATCAACAGCAATTGAATTGAAATAATGATATAAAAAGTTGAAGTTGGCCAGCTATACACGGGAGCCTATTTATAAACACTTTTAAAATTGTAAAAACGTATAAACTGATATCACAAAGAATGACCTTGCGACCACTTGAAATTACCTCTCAACAAAATCAATAATCCATTACATGACGGATCATTTCCAAACTATTTTTAATATTAATAATTGTTGGAGAAATCACAGCGAGTTGAAAAATCTGTGTTTGAATATTTTGTTTAAAAATAAAAAACCAACGTATAATAAATTGACGGATAACAATCAGATTTAACTATGGATATTTTATATCCAAAGGACACTTGAATACATTTCAATGATATTGGGGTGTATAATTAAATTATAAAATATTTCAGCATATATATATATATATATATAGTAGAGACAAGTACAGTGATCGGCTTAATGAGTTTTTAATTAATATCTTATTGAAGCGTTACATAATAAACGAATAAAATATATTTCAAGATCAAAATCCAAAAATACAGCGCATAAAGATAAATCAAGATTTTCCGCACACAATTCAGCCGATATTTTTCAAAGGTACCGTTTATCAGTAATCATAATTACTGGTTATAGAAATCGATCCACAGATCAAGGTTCCGTTGAATGATATAATATTTTCTATAGTTCAAAAAATTAAAAATTTTATATCAGTAGTATCTCTGTTAATGTGTCCCAGAAATCATTGTTGATATAATAATCAAAACTGAAATGATGGACCACAGTATTTATTTATTGATCATAGATCTCCATTATTCTGGAGAATTTTCAAAATTATCTTATTGGTATTGCCACAAAATTGAATATCTGCCATGGTTAAGAAATATTGGAATTTATAAGGAAAATAATAATATATTTAAATAATATATCTAAAAATTTAAAAAAAAGATTTCATTAGATAGAAATGAAAGTATTTATATAAAATCAATAACTCTCCATTATCAATATTTGCGAGTTTTCATTGGCGAACTTTAAAGATTTTTATATTAGAACATTCAAATTAAATCTATCTGCATATAAATTGTTGCAGAAATTATCGTTATAATTAAAACTCTAAAGATTAGAGAATAAAACGTTTAGTGGAAAACTCATGAAGAAACACAATGCAAATGAATCCATTGATCGACACATAAACACTTACAGAACTGTATGTTGGAAATTTATCACCAATAAATCAATCAACATGTTTGATTTGTTTAATCGAATGGCTTCCATATAAAAATATTAAACATTATTAACCATATAAATCCTTAAAGCTAAACTGTAAAGTCACATATTCATAAATATAAACGGGGAAATTTATATTTATATTTATATTTTCTTAAATTATCCTCAAATTTAATTTATGGATTTAAGATTATTTCCTGGTAACACTCCAAATCATTACAATGGTACCTATAATAATCTGTTACAGAAAATCGATTATATGAACAGATTCGAATATGTTTCCTGGTTAGGAATATACATATGTTATATATGAGCTTTCAAAGTATTATGCTCGCTTTTACTCAACGACGATGACTAGATGAACAATTACCGACGTAGCAAAGAAGAGAGAATATGATAATAGAAACGATCGAAAGAAAAGATCCATTTTATAAGTCACGATTTATCATGGCTATCCGAATTACCATAATTTATATATAAATATTATTATTATTTTTTTACTGCAGATATTGTATAATTATATGCTGACTGTGTGTGATAATTCTGATGGGCGTGATAAACTGTTTTTCATAAAAATAATATTTTTTTATTATGAAAATAATTAAAATAAATGATAGAGCAGTTGTGTTGCTTTTGTCACGTATTTGATAAAATTTTTTTAACCCCAGATCATTGGTGTTCCATTAGTATCAAATAGGACTTCACATTCATGGTTTTATAAATCATTTATTGATGGATTTGAACCAAAGTCTGCTTAATCAACTTGACTCTATGTTATTATTAAGCTGTGATCACGTATTACAATCGGCATATTCAATGAACATTCCTCCTAATATTTTCAATTCCAGGTAAATCTTACAAATTATTTTATTTCAATAATAAAATTTTCTTCAAAAATATCCATCCTCAGATATCTTTACAGACCTATTCGAATGTCCGTCCTATGAATCTTTAAAAAAATTCAGATCAAATTCCAATAAGTGTTACAAGTGTATGAAAAAAAATTGATCCGATTGATTTTATAAGTTTAACATGACCGGATATCATATTTTTATCCAAAAATTATTCACCAGGATGCTTTTACTTGACCTTGGATACGATAAAAAATTAACGAAACAGATGATAAAAAAATTTAACCGTCATTCGGTGGAGAAAAAAATGCTGTAGAAAGTAATGAAAACGTTGCGTTTGTTTGAATAATATATTTAATGATTAATTAACTGGTTGATGGTGATCTGGTAAAAGTAATTTCATCTGACCTCAAATATCGTCATCATACAAAATATTTCATGATATGATTTTATTGATTTTATCATCTATCGATGAACCAATACAACATATTCAATAAAACATCATCAATAACACAAAACTAAGATATTGAATTACAATGCTATTCAATTGTACTGATAGTTTTTGTTTTATTTATATTTAGAACTGTGAGATTAATATATGATTAGTTGTTGGAAATCTATGTGAAATATATCTGGCGATATTTTGAAAGATTTTCAAATTGATACTTTGTTGAATGCACAGATCAATTTCAGGGTTATCTGAATTTATAATTAGAAAACCAAATCATTTTCTTGCTAATAATAATAACCATGAATTTCAACGGATGAATATTAATAATCGATAATCGACGAAATGAAATGCATTGAATCCAAAACCATTTTAAGGGAATAATAATTGTTATTAAATTACCCAATATTTCACACGACATTGAATCTTGAATATCATTCGAATATATATATTTTTAATTTTCAAAAGTTGATTTCATCTCATTTAATTTGATTAAATAAATAATCAATAAATTTGTAACAACTATCAAGGATGTATTTCAATAATAAAAGTTGATTTATGGTTTATATGATATTAATAGCCATAATTCAACGATGATTGCACAGTTGATATTCGTTGCCATTGGATACGGTAACAACCAAAATCAATCAATATATTTATAGAAAGATATTTATTCATGTAAAATAAATGCGAACAAACGTTGTTGACTGAAATTAGAATAGAGCAGTAACTTTTACAATAATCGTTGCAAACAGTTACAAATTTATTAACATTATTCTTTTATTTGATATTTTTGTGTGAAATACAATGATTTGTTTTTAACAAACATCGATTCAATCACATGTTTTTATCGTCAATGAGAATTTTAAGCATCAATTTTATTGAGGGGGAAGAGTTAAATAGCCATGTTCAAAATGGAATGTGAATGATATGTTATGGCTTTATTAATACATATATTTCTAAAATTGTTTGTAATAGACTACACTTAAACTTTGAGTGATGTTCAATATTATTACTCCACGTATTCCATGAGTAATATCTCAATGAAATGTCATCATTTTACGTAGAAAGGTATTTGAAAGATCAATTACTCATAATTGGCTTTTACAATTGAAGCATATTATTATAATAATCAGCTCATATTCAATTATGATTATTTTCGATCGATATATCGATAATGTATCAAAGTCGTGTTTGAAACTTGAAGTCAATTTAAAATATTCTTATAATTTTCAATTATAAGTTTAAATTTGAAATTAAATATATAATGTGCAATTATTGATTATTATTAATCAATAAGGAACTTGTTTTGACCCTCAAAAACCAAAAATTCTGGTCGAATAATAATGATGCTTAAGAACACAGTTATCAAAGACATTTTTATAATTCAATGGTCATCCGGTTTTTTCGAATCAGAAATATTTATTTTATGAATTATTATTAGTAACTTTTTTAAAATAAATAATAATAAATAATAATAATAAAATGATTCAATTCTACTAGATTTTGACTGAACTAAGTAATCAATAACTACTTGGTGCGGATTTACAAATTTTAATTTTCTATCAAGATCTTCATACCAGAATCATTTTTTGATTACCATTCTTTCTTCGTTGAAAATTCCTTTCCTACCGCAAATGTTTGACTTCCTTTCTTTTTTGTCTCAAATTTTCTCAAGTTTATGACAACTGATTACAGATAGATTATTGTTTCCTTGTTTATTTTTTCTGTTACTCTGATGATGATATAAAGGGATAAATTCATGTTTTATTCTCATTTTTTCCCTCAAAAGTTTTATCACGGTCTAGAGTCTAGACCATCAATTCTATAAATTTAACTATTGATGATAAAATTGGATAGTCCTTGAGGTGAATGTCAATGAGCTTATCAATTTACTGAATCTATTCATAACAACCAACAAATGCTTGATTTTGGTCATAAACTTTCTGAAGTGAGCAACATGGCAAAGAACTGTTCGAAAGGTCGAAAATCTTCTTATGGGATCATAAGTTCTTTACCTTAATAGCCATTTGAATTAAAACTGCTCAAATTGCTCCAAATTGAATAGGTACCGTTAACAATTCTTTATCGAACATTTGGAAACCATTTTAAATGTCTTTGGTCAATTTCAATTTCTTCTTACTTCTGCACATCATTATATACGAAGGTGCCTTGCAAAGTCGTTGACAAAATGATAATAATCATTGCTAAGATCTAAGAGTATTGAATTATGTTCATCTAATACATCAGAATATTCACAAGATAGACAAGGGTACTTTTATCAACCCAATTCTTGTATATTGCGGTCATCAAACTTGGAAAAAATAATGGAGCCGTTCAAAACCCGAAAGTTAGCCTAGATCCTTGAATATCAGGTACAGAAAAACTAAATTTTTCTGTTTTCTCATTTAATTTCTGGAAATTTAAGGAAATCCTTATTGGTCCACGTTTTTTCGTGACAATTGCTAAAAGTAAGTTCCAAGTGATTCTGCAAAGGCTTCATAATTTTCTAAAAGATTCTTCATCAAATCTGGAATTTCGCTCTTTAAATTTATTGGCTGCCATCTGGGGTTTTATGTAATTGGTTCTCCTTTATTTCGAATTTTAAGTCTTGGTTTTGTTTGCTAATCCTAAGTCGTAAGGATAATTCATAAGCGGTGAATTTCCTTGTAAAATATAGCTCCAAAAATGTTATTATAATCAATTGAATTCTTCATTGCTAATTTAATTTTGACTCGATATAGGTGTTTCTTACCCACATAAAACAGTCATGCCAATTGATTTTATTCATGGATTTTATCTCTCATGCCTTCATCATAATAACAAAAAATCCTATAATATCTAAGTTCATTGAAATATTCGTAGGTTCAAATTCACAAATGAGGGAATTATTAAATGGTAGATTCGAGATACTAAAGAACTATAAAATAGGTCTATTCTGCGGACTAAGGGTCAACCATATCTGATGCAATCACCCTTACTGATATATATTTAATAATAATAAAATTAATAATTAACTAGTTATTGATTTATTCCATTAAACATACAAAAAACAGAAAAAAAGCAGTGCCTTCTGGTGAGAATAGAAAGACAAATGATCAATAGTAACTCGATGTGTTTAATTGCCTTCAGGAACAATTTGGTATTTAACAAACAACGACCTTAATTTATACCAATACAGACACACATATTAAAAAGCTATTTTACAAGAGACATTAAGAAAGTCCGATGTTTATAAGTTTGGAATTCGATAATTTCAATCACCATGGCCAAATAATCAATTAATTATTTATTCAATACACAAGGTTAATATGGTGGATGATGGTGATGATTTGGATTTGTTATTGGTCATTTAGTTCATGAACAGTTGATACTAATTTATTATTTCATTGAAATTAAATTTGCTAAATCAATTCGATAAATGCTAATTATCGACTAATTCATTAACAATTTGAAATACCTATGATAATTTGTTGTTTCGAATTTTGTTTTTTTATGAATATTTCTTTCACTCCATCGATCATTGAAAGATGAATATCGAAACGCTTTGAAACATATATATATCGTGTTCATTAAAATATATCCTTGTACTCAAGGTTTTTTGTTTAAAGATTTCTACTTGAAAATCGATATTCCAGTAAGACTATAGTCTATTCAAACAAATACTGTCTCCAATAAGAATAATAATAATATAAATAAATTAATTAATTAAAAAATATTGAGTGTCATTGTTTGATGAAATGATTTTGATATTCACAAGTAATTTCATTTTTCCTGCACCAATCTCACATATATTATTTGCTGGTAAATTTATTATATTATTATTTATTATAATTTATTATTAATAATTTTTTTGTAATATTCCTTTATTATAATTTTGTACCATTTTTAGTTAAATAAATTTATTGGAAATAAATAAAGCGATATCGTACAAGAAAACGTTAAAACTATATTGTTGTCATGGTCCTATTTCAATGATCGGAGATATCATGTTTATCAATTTAAACAATCGGGGTTAACATAGCCCCATATCATTCAATCAAATTGATCAGGATTGTTTTGATAAATATTTCATTCAAAGCTCCACCACTTTCCGCTTAATATGTGGATTTTAATCATAACTGTGGTTTTGGATTCAAATCCAATTCAAATATAACAAAGGAATATCAATGAGATTGACTGATGATCAAAAATAAAATAAATAATAATAACATTTTCGAGTTTCGTTGTTTCGAGATAACCAATTCTTTCAAAAAATACAAAAAATCATAAACGTAACCCTTTCGATATAAATCTTGATTTAAAACACTTTTTCGAAATACTTAAAGATATTATTTACTGGCAAATAATAGTGACACTGTGGCACATTCACGAAACAGGATGTATATATTAAACACATTCCACAAGTTCTCTGTTGTTCTAACAGAAAAAAAAACATTTATTTATTTAACAGTCACTCAAGAAAATCCAAAATTTTCCAATGAAAACTTGTTGATAGTTGATATTTATTAATGTCATTTTCGAGATATTGTTTGGCCTGGATTCATTTTCAGACATCATTGTAATATACAATATTCCAAACCAGAATACTAAACTAATCAATTTTCTTTAAATATTTCAATATTTCTCTCTAAATCTATCTTTATTTATTATATTTAAGCTCGCATTTTGACAAGAAAAATATGGTTAAAAGTGTGAATTTTCCACACAAATATTGATTGATATTATTCATTTTATATGATACTTTCATATTATCCATTCTTAACAGGGATAAATCATTACTGAGAACAATAATATATTA
>JBBMOY011709177.1:0-13482 GCA_037951405.1 Platydemus manokwari | reverse complement strand
ATTTGTATTAATAAATAATTGACAAAAATCGTATGATTAAGTTCTTCCATTAAATCTTCAATTTTAAACGACGTAGCTACTACTAACAGTAGTACTGAAGCAAGATGTATTTATTTTAAATAGGAAAATGCGAGAGTATAAAATACTAGCATCTTAATATTATTATAGAAAAATACTTTACATTAGATAATAAATATCTTCAATTTATATTTAAAAATTCAATAATTTGTGAGCAAGTTGATTTTTCGCTTTGACAAGAATGTTTATATCATCTCACAAATTGAAATTTCTTAGTGGTTTAGAAAATGGCTCATCAACTTTCTTCCTTGTTCCTTTTATACTCAAATGTCGCTGAACTATAATGCATTCGAATTATTTTATTTCCCTCGAATTTTCTGAATATTCACTAGCATTTCTTGGATGTTTCAGTTTATTTTTTGGAATTTATTTCCGTCATTTTTTCACATGGTTGATAAAATTCTATTACATTTCATTAACTTTTATTTATTGTGATATGCGGTTACTAAGGGTTTAACTTCATCGTTATTTGATGTAGAATTTTTCAAAAAATAGAATCGCTCGAAGTATTTACTTTAATAAGACATTATTCATAAAATTATTGTTTTTTTAAATCTTACTTCTTGGATTCCTCATAATTATTACTTCATATACTTTATCAATATTATTAACCATTTACTTGTGTTCACTGATAAATTTTCAATATAGCAGAACAATGTTAATATTAACAACTCAATGAAAATTAAATATCTACTTTTATACATTAAAGTTCTTCAAAGTATTTATAAGTAAAAGTTTTTGTCTATGTACAGTTCAAATTCTCACACTTGAATTATGGAACTTCCTTACTTTCTAACATATGTAATAAAAATATTACATTTTTATTGTATATTTTTAATGTTGATGTTTGGCTTTATTTATCTTTGTAATTTACTGGTTTTCTAGTTCAATTAATAGACTAAAATGTTAGCAAATAATGTTGATTATCTAGAATTCGATGTATGCACAACATATAAATGCTAAACCAACCAATTATACGATCCACGTACTTTTGCAACAAGTAGATAATTTTCTTAATCAATGAAAGATCCATTACATTAAAAAAAATCATGAAATGTTGTAATTCAACTTAACAAATGGAAACTATATATATACACTAATTATATGGTTGTTGAATATCCTAAGATACGGTATTTGAAGGTGAAAAAAGATTAGTATGGTTAGCATTAATAAGTTGGAATACAAAACACTCACTATTTTGTTTAATCCTAAATCAAATGCAATGCTACGAAATAAAAAGATTCCTGCTAAAATGATAACTTGGCAAAAATGACGAACAAATTCAATAAGAAAAGAGATGATTGAATCTGAATCATGAATTACAAATGCAAAATTTGATCTTCAGGCGAAACACGGAGAAAATCCGCTGAACTCGAATATGTAGTTGAGATTTCTTGTTCTGAGATCGAGTGTTTTCAAGTGTCAAAATAACTGAATTTCTTTTCAGAAGTGATTCTGAGTGCAAAAGTTCCTCATTTTTTTCGGCGATCCTTGTACATCCTATCATTGTTAGTGATCGATTATGATTATTATTCTGGGAATGCTTTGATTTTTTAGACCTGTAATATTTTCTGAAGATTTTTGGGGAATTATTTTTATTAATTTATTGTTAGGTGTGTCACAAATCAATCAAATGGTCACAAGAACCAAGGTAAAACTCTAAAAAGGAACAATGTACACAAACCAGATAAACACACGCCAATCAAATTCATTCTAATATCAATCTATATTTAGAAGGTAAGAATCAACCGGAACATACCTACAAACAGCAGCAAGCTCAAATATCCTCCAATGACACGATAGATGTAAGGAAAATCTCAAGCAAATCGATCCACGAACAAATTTTGCCAATGGAAAACGAATATCCCTGACATCAAGCAGACAAACCCTATAGGTCTATAGAAGAAGTTGAGTTCCATGGATTCTTGCCAGTCTTTTTTGGTCGATAACTTCAGTGCTTAGCATGTATGTGATTTTGTTAATCAGTCTTTTTGATTACTCTTCATTCTGTTTTTGACTTTCGGGGGCTGATCACATTTTAAATGATTTTCTTTGTGAATTACGTAGAGATTTGTTGATGTTGTTATTGAGACTTTGATTGTCATATTTAGTTAATACAAATTTTCAGATTCAGATTGTTGTTTGATAACCAAACAACATTCGCTGTTCTGGTTTTTCGTTCTTGATAGCGGAATTCGTTCTTGATTATAATAGTTCCGATTAATCCAATACATCTATACATATATTGTGTTGATTTGTTATAAAATTGTAATTGTCTCTACATCATTTTGTAAAATTATTTTAACTTCTGAATTTCTTTATTCACAATCAACAAAGATTAACGTATAAAGAAAAATAATTTTTCATATTTTTAACCAGCATTTACGCATAATCGAAAAATCATAAAAATTTCACAATGCCAAAAGGTATCATTATTGAAGTATAGACCAATTCAGAATATAAATCTCATTGAGCAAACCCTAGATAAATCTTATAATTTTTTAAATAAATCAATCATCTCCAAAATGTTTCTCAAACACATTTTCTTTAATAAAATTCTGTTGCTAGAATGATACCTAAATTTACTCTACAATCAGCTTAAATTTTCGATTCATCGGTTGTTCGCTAACTTTATCAAAACTGTCTTATTCTATGATTAATTTTAACATGCAATTTTTATCTTATGATCATTTCTATCATTTGATTATTTCTATCATTTGATTATTTTATTCAAATTATTTGATTTTGGGAAAATTGTATAAAAATTGTTATCGAATATCTTAATAGATCTTATCATTTTATTTTTGTAAGAAGATAAGAGTTGGTTAAATTATGATGATAAAAAATCAATTGATAATAATCATTAGAGAAAATATATTAATTTAAAAAGACATTAAATAATAATTAATCAAAATATATAAATACAAAGGCAATAAAAATAAGAAAAAAAATAATTAAGAAAAGAATATTTACGTAATTTAAGGACGATAAAAGGCCGCAGGTGCATCCGTAGGACTATAAATATTAGAACTGAACGCCAATGAACGCATTGATTACTTGCTATCACAAATTAAAAAGACTAATAAGCAACACAGAATATTAATTTGAACAGATTATTTAATTTGTGATTAGAATAAGGTGTATCATTTAATCGATTTGCGAATAAGAATTTGTTTGTGGATTCGTTATAGATTTAAGGATATTTTATTAATTAATTGAGTTGCGAATAGTAAAGGTAACTTGTTTTATCTATGAAAAATATTTTTTCAAAACGCATTTAATCATCATGAATACTGACTCATAATTGATATGTGGATTTAAAGTCATCATATTTTTAACTAATAATTTCCTTGTCTTCTCCGTCCGCTTGGATTTCCAATAACTCAATTAGGTAAGGAATCTGATATTGAATGTTCATTGTTTGTGTTTTATTTTATTTTTTGCATA
Organism: Platydemus manokwari; assembly: GCA_037951405.1. Lineage (NCBI taxonomy): Eukaryota > Metazoa > Platyhelminthes > Tricladida > Geoplanidae > Platydemus > Platydemus manokwari. The sequence goes on along the minus strand of JBBMOY011709177.1, from coordinate 9,957 downwards.
TATTTGCTTTCAAAAATAATTTTATAAATAGGAATTTGCTTTTTGTTTTACTGATTCAGTGATTATATTATAGTTCAGTAAATGATTGTAATAAATGAAGTTTCACTTATAAAATTTTATTTAGATAAACCAGAATTTGGCACATCCAATCTTTGATTATTATTATAAATTCTAAAATACTTGCTATCGAAGTCCTTCTCGAATTAGAGATATATCTCATGTACAAATATATTTAATAACATAATAAAAATATAAACATAATCAAGGGAATTATTGAAAAGCAGGAATGATTAAAATAAAGTGAATTTATAAATTAAAATTTTATAATGTATTTGCACATTTTCATAAAATATTGCTCTTTTGGTATTGGGATGTAATTGAAATGTTCGATTGGGTAGGATTTATTTTGGTCAATAGTTTCATTTGGATTTGAAATAAGATCATGATGAGATATAATTATTGAGTGAAGACAAATCCAGAAAAAGAAAACGATTTCGTGCCTTAAAACCCTTGTTTTAATAATTTAAACATTGGCACACCTACATAATCATACAAGCTTGACAACCAAAGAATGACAGATGACTTAAACAGAAAAATCATGACCACATGAGGAGACACGCATAGGGATTGTCTAATCCCCACATCTTATGATCGTCGGATCCAACGAAAATGCAATAAACAAAACAATCAATTAAAAGCGAAACACACAAAACACGAATATAAATAATGAGACCGAGATGGTCAATTGCCACTATGTTAGCTGCCAGTGTTATGTTTATGTTAGAATTTGTGTTAAGCTGTTTTTGGAGGTAAAGTTGTATTATTGTGATTAATAAATCGTTTACAGTATTTTGTTAATTATATTCAATATAATGGTTATTGAGAAATGTGAGAAATAAATATGAATCATAGGTTTGACTGCAAATATTATGAAAGCTTGTAACATTTCTTATCTCTCTCTCTCTCTCTCGCATAGAACAAGTAAAGTAAGTAATTTGTCATTTTGATAATAGAAATAATTCAAAAATTTAACGCCATGCACCATAATAACTAATTGTGATGTGTATTTTTATATTCATCTTGGCTCTCCTCACTAATCGAATAGAGCACCATATGGTCTGTGGTTTCCCAACAATAAGTAAAAAATTAATTTGTTTAAATAATTCTACTTAATTAGATATTTCTGTGTCGTGACTTTTACAGTTGATTTTTATTGCGTGCTTTATAATATAGTAGCAGCTTACAACTGGTGCTTTTGAAATCACCAATCCATAAGTAATTAGTGATCAATTTGATTATCAGAAATATTTCGAATAGATAATAGAGAAATAATTGTTACTTAATTAATTTTCAAAATCATGTAGTGGATGTAGCGAACAATTCAAATAAAATTGTAATAAGCACATCATTGTTATAAATTTTCAGTTTAGCAAATATGGATAATAAATGACAAAGGGCACCACATTTACTAAAAGGTGAAAACAATTTCAAAATATATATATGGCAAATTTTGAATTTGTTAGTTTTTGGTTGTCTCATGCGGAAATGATGATTGCATATTTTAATTTCTATTTATGTAAAAATTTCGTATTAGTTTATAAAATTTCGATTATTTCTCAGTTAGTATTATATTTTTGAAGATAAAAATCGATGTATCCTTAGTATTCAAAATTACTGGATAATTTCATTTATTTTATAAATTATAATCTTATTTATAGATAATATTTTAAAAATTACAAATTTTTAAAAGAAAAATTATAATTATAACTTGATGAATAATTAACGAATGTTTACTAAATAAATAATTTTGTTTAAGGCGTTCAATTTACTTTTTAATTGTTCGTGTCCAAACAATCGATCGACAATTTTTAAATTTATTAAATATTATTATATTGTCATTTTATTTGTTATAACATAATTATAATTACATAATTTTTAGATATGATATATACAATAGCTTATGTATTTTTGTTTATTCTTAAATTGTATGATGCTAAGGAGCCTAAATCATACAACATTAAAGAACCGGTTATTATGTATGTCAACAAAGTGGGTCCCTATTATAACCCCCATGAAACTTATCATTATTACACACTTCCTGTTTGTCGACCACCAGAAGTAACGTTCAAACGTTTGAGTCTTGGTGAAGTTCTCGATGGTGATCGCATGGCCAAATCAATTTACAAAATTAATTTCCAACAAAATATCGATAAAGTAATTTTATGCCATTTAACTTTACAACCTCAAGATATCAGTCGATTAATTCGGGCCATTGAGGATTTATATTATTTTGAATTCGTCATTGATGATATTCCTATTCGAGGATTCATTGGTAATCTAGAAGAGAGTAAATTGTTACCTCACACTCATAAAACATTACTTTACACCCATCACAACATACAAATCGATTACAACAAGAACAATATCATTTATGCTAACATCTTCACTACACAATCTGATCCAATAAGCCTTATACCACTACAACACAAAACAATCAATATCACCTTCACATATTCTGTGAACTGGATTTCGTCAATAATTCCCGTCAAAGATCGAATGAATCGTATTATGAAAAACAATTTCTTTCCTGTAACATTGGAAATTCATTGGATTAGTATTACAAATTCGCTCATTCTCGTTTTCTTATTAATGACATTCATCATGTTCATCATCAGCCGAGTTCTGAGACGAGATTTCGCTCGTTATAACAAATCCAATACTGCCGATCTCACCGAAGACGATGATCTCGATGAGAAAGGCTGGAAAATCGTACACAATGACGTGTTTCGACCACCAAATAGTAAACTGATCTTCTGTAGCATCATTGGTACAGGCTGTCAGCTGGTTGCCATTTCATTGGGCATCATGATTATGGCTCTGTTAAACATGTTTCATGCTCACAATCACGGTGTTATCAATATTGCTGCATTACTATTGTATTCATTCACATCATGGATCGCTGGTTTCGTCAGCTGTCGATTGTATCAGATGTTTCAAAACACTCAAATGTTGCAACAATCATCGACCAGTTGGGTACGAGTGGTCAATTCGACGACGGCATTATTTGGCATTCCATTGGCGAGTGTTTGGTTGGTGTGCAACAGCGTATCTGTATTGTACGGCACCACACATGCCATGCCAATATCGACGATATTCATTCTCATGTTGATATGGCTGGTTGTGGGATACCCGCTGACAATCACTGGTGGAATGCTCGGCAAACGAACCGATTCACGAGTCGACTCCAATGGATGTCGGGCTAGAAATATTGCTAGAGAAATACCTCATGTTGCTTGGTACAAATCGAAATATGCATATCTGATTCTGGGGGGATTCTTGCCTTTTAGTTCTATTTGTATTGAATTATATTATATTTTCTCAACGATTTGGGGTCGAGAACATTACGATTTATATGGGGTGTTGTTTATCATATTTTTCATTCTTTTGCTCGTCACGATTTGTGTTGCAATCAATTTGACATATTTCCAACTTGTTAATGAAGATTATCGTTGGTGGTGGAACACGATCCAATTAGCTCTTTGTAGTGCTGTTTTCGTTTTTTTCTATTGCATATTTCATTATTTTTATCGTTCCAAAATGAGTGGATTCGTTCAAACAATCGAATATTTCAGTTATAGTTTTCTCATTTGTTATGCGTTTTTTCTCGGATTAGGCTCCGTTGCGTTTATAGCATCGTTTTATTTTATTAAATTCATGTATCAAAATATCAAATTAGATTGAAAGCAAATATTTATTTATTATAAATTGAAAAAGCATACTGGTTGTGGCTTGCTATTTGTTGGAAATTGAAACATTGTTTATTTGAAATCTTATTTTCATAACAAAAATCTAATCGACTGATCTGCGTAATTATTGTTGCCATGGTGCCAAGCATATTGGAATATTCCACATAATTACTGTAGTGAACATATCTCCACTTCATTCATTATTTGCAGATTGTTTATAATCGTTATCGATTTTTATTGAAAAAATCGTCTTGACATTTGTCTACGAAGATGCAAATTGCATGATACGGTCAATGTTTTGTATATAAAAAATGTATTGGTTTTGATCATTATAATATGCTTTTGCTATGAGTTCATTGTGCTGAATATTTATGGGTATTCTTTTAATATCTGTAATTGATATTGTTTCAATTATTGAATATATTGTTATGAAATAAATCACATTTAAAGACGATATGTTGTATTTTCTCTTTGTCTAATTAGTTTTGAATTAGAAAACATCAAATTTCGAATGAAATACATTTTTCTTTAAGTTGTAAATTAATATTGAAATATTAGTAGATTGATAATTAAAATTGTTATCATTTTTATATTTATTTTTATTAATAAAATTATTGATTATATCTTTCATTTCATTACATCTATATTTACCAAATGTCATCAATGATAGCATCGTTGTCAATTATTTGTAAATGCTCTATTAATGAAATTTTGATTTTAATATTTGAATAACAACAAGACCTGCCATTCAACGATTGTATCCAGTGTTATTATGCATAAATGATATTGAATCTGCATCGATAGTGACTTTGTGTAGGTAGATTTGAAAAAATGATAAATCTACTGATTCACGGACATTTCAATAAATTTTCAGAAACTAATAACATAAAACAAAATCAAAAAATTATTAGCACGTTAAATGTTCATGAAATTGTTATTCATTGAAAGCTTATTATTATAGTTAAAAAGTATGGAACATTTATAACTGATATAGCTTGACAATTATATACATTTCTATAAATTAACAAGATATTTGATATCAAATGTCGGTTTCAATCTCAATGCCAGTTTCAACACAATCCCAATGCAATCTGCCATGATCATCTAAGTTGAGAAGGTAATCTCTATGATAATATGAACTAATATTTCGACAACATTTGGGACAGGAATATTTCCCGCAGGATCAATTCGAAAATGAAATGAGAAAGGAAATAAAGAGATGAAGAAAAGGATGTTTCGGAGGAAACAACAGGAATCAACGGGTATTGAAATAACAAATAGACAAGTTAGCAGGCATCATATAGACGGGAGATGTATGATTATTGAGGATATAAGTATTGGAGAATGGGACGATGAAGATTTTAAAGAGGGAGCCAATAATGTGACATGGGCAATAAATTGACATTGGGTGTAGGCGGAGATACTGTAAGAGGAGGAATACTAATAGGGATGAAAAAGGACGACGAAGGAAAATATAGAAAAGATAAATAAAGTACTTTAATAAATTATAACGAATAAAAAGAAAAACGGAAAAAAATAAAATAAATGTAACCAGAAAGTAGCGTCAGTGGAAGTAACTAAAAGGAAATGACGGGAAATTCTTGAAAATAATCAAAGATGAAAACAGCTAGATGAAACGTAAGTAAGATTTCTTAAAAATAGAAGAATGATTACAACAATGATATATTGTTCAGTAACGAGATCCATGCTCGATGCTCATTAGCTTCTGCGGAATTCCTGGCTTTCCATTTTTTCAGTCTTCCACTTGATCTTTTTCTTATTCTTCTACACCCTCTAGCCATTCTTTATCAACTCGCTCTACTATTGCCCTGTTTTATGGATCAATTTCTCCAAATCATTTTCATTCTCTGCTAGCCCGTATTTCGTAGCTGTGGTTGCATATCTTGACGATTCTGTTTCGGCATTCTTCTTCTTCCATTGGTCTTATGAACTAACAGTCATGGCCGTCTTTTCACGCCTCTGTGTTTTATTGTCGGAGTATAGCACTAATATTGACTCCCAATAATAATAATAATAATAATAATAATAATAATAATAATAATAATAATAGTAATAATAATAATAATAAATGAAAATTAATAAACATAAAAAACAATAATAACGTGCAAATCAAATAAATAAATAAATGACCTTTGAAAAAAGCTAAAAAGTACAAACTTATAAGGTGATGATTTCTTAAACAAACACCAAAATCTCAAAAAAATAATGAGTGAAACAATATGAAAGGTATCAAAAGGTCATGACAACAGCTATAAATGGTTAATTCACAAACCAACAAACACCCTTAAAACAAATTTCGAGTGAGAAGAATTATCACATTGTAATTATATCATTGAGGATAAATCAAATTTCATTACTATAAATTCGGTGAGCGATATTAATGTGGATTTGTTAAACCAGACCTGAGAGCGGAGAAAAAAGTAGTATGAGTTAAGTTAGTTTTCATAATTGCCTTTAAGATTTTCTCACCATTTTATATTTTTATCATTGCAATGCTATTAATAATTTTATTTATAATTAGATAATAATTGTTGTCACTATTGTTGACATTTCGACTTAAAATCTTTTCACCTCCTTTCTCTTTTCCGTCCGATTTTTCGGATTTGGCGGCTACTCACTTCAGGATTTTTTCCAAAAATTGTGTTCTCATTCTTCTAAATACAATTTTATACATAATCTGTCTCGGCATTTCAATGTCAACAAGTAGTAATATCACATATTAACAGTTAATAATATAGTAATAATAATTATCGGATTGAATATTAACGTATTTTCGATATAACTAACAAAGTTACTGATGTAGATAAATCAATCAACGATAAGCGATCATCAGTCTCAGTGAAATTAAAATTTAAAATAAATATTTAGAGTTTAAATCAATAATTCATATAGTTTTGTCATTACACAGACTATTGAACTTTCCAAGAATCTGGTATGAAATCACACAGCCATAACAAATTTTTTATAGATTAATAGAATTATTGAATTTAGTTTGAAAAAAGTGGCAGAAAATCAATTAAATTTTTAGATCTATTTCATAAGAATCAAATGCAATTTAAATAAACTTATGGATTGTCTCGAGATTACACGTATAGCTGGAACGTTTAATATGTTATCCGATAATTTCTAAATCAATAATAATGCATAATAATGATAAATATCAAAGTACACCAAAAGATGTGTGTTGAAATGTTTTGGAATTTGTATTTCTTTATTCAATTAAACAGCATCAATCGAATAAGGACTGATTTAATCAATAATTACCATTGGTTTTCAGCTAAATTTTATTACTTAATATCTTAATCCTCGAAAATTAATCGATATTTATATTTAGAAAAAATTTGCAGTTAAACAACCTATGGAGTTATTTGTTGAATTCATCGAAAAATTGTTTGTTTAAAGAATTTTCAAACTTCAATTTGATTGGTTAATAAATTATTAGCAAAATTTTTACCACAATTTGAATATAATGGTGAAAAATTCGATAAAATTTTCAATCAACATTTATTTTTTTATCAAACCGGGCATAAAAACATTAGATATTTTTGGCAGGAAATAGCATTTCTGCTACGATTTGATTTGATTTGAGAACCATTATGTCTCATAATCAATATCAATTTTAAATTGTTGGTATTAAAATAATCAATGATCGATCAATAAAAATATCATTGGATTATTTTCAAGATGATTTTTAAACCATTGAGAATAGAAAGAATAGAAATTGTCATGGGGTAAATAAAGCAATTTGGTGAAATGAGTTCACTATCGATTACAAACAAGATGGCTGTTGAGAGTATTGAAGTGAAAGAATATTGTATGTCATATCTGTATGAGAGAAGATTAATGACTAGCAATGTGCTTATCCACTGTTTATGTAATACAGCAATTAGTAAAACAATGATTTCATGAGTGTGTGAGAAAATAAAATTTTTGGAAACATTTATTGACAATTATATGTGGTAAATGAATTTTATTAACTTAAACAGTATGTACGAAATAAAAAATTATTATTATCAAGATTAACGAATACAAAATTTATCAATTCCACAAAATCTGTAAACAACATCAAATGTGATTTTATTCCCTCATGAAGACAACGCCTGAGTTTGCACAATGAGCTTTTGTTCCAACATAAATATGTCTCCTTCATTATTTTATCTTTAACCCTTTCAGCCATGAGTTCCTGATCTATTTTCATCTTGCTACCTGAGCTTCTGAGCCAGAATGGGTAAATAACCGATATTAGCTGTGCTTATAAAATAATGGAAACAAAAGATAAAAATTTCGAATCAAATGAAGAAACTAAACCATTTATCTCCTCACTGGTATATCAGTGTCCAGACATGATGCCATATTTTTCTTTTACTGGTATGCAGGTGGTAAGGGCTTGAAAGATTAATTTATGCCTACATATCAAGGAATTGTAGCAAGCCACAAACACGCTTGAATATCTTTGCCACAGCATTCTAAACAACGAAGATAAGTGGAATTAAAAGACTTTCATTATTTTTTGAATATGTTTGCTTTGGATTGAGTCCGAAGGAAAGATTCAGAGAGGAATTTGTAGAGTGTTTTAGAATAAGTAACGCTGATATAAATCTTACATTATGACAATAAAATGAATATTTATTGGTCCACAATCTCTCCTGCTACGATTCTATTTTTATTATGTTGCATTTATATGGTAACCGGAATATCCTAATCAACTACAAGTTTGGTAGAGATATTCTATCTGTAATGAATGCAGCAAAGTAATTTTTGTGTATCAGAATTACAAATTTCGACTAATAATTGCATTGTCACTCGATCTTGTAACAGTCGTAGATTAAGGATTATCGATTTTTATAAAGTATATTACGTGTAAGGAATGTTTATTCTGAATCATAACAATTTTGTTGTGTTCTAAAATTATGCACGCAATGAACGTGTTATACAAATTTATAAACATAAGATCTAATCACTCCTTATTTGAAATCAATTAAACCTACTGCTACATTAATGATTTAAAAAATTATTATTAATTCTTATAATAACAATAATAAAAATAATAATAATAATATTTTGGAAAATAAATATTTTAATTGATCCATAAACAAATACATTGATTAAAAATAAAATAAACAAAGGATATAGTAACACGGTTTATACAATTCAGATGAAATCAAAGCATCATGCCTCCATGATTGTCAGAGTCCACACGAATACTATAAAGGTTATTGTGACCATCACAAACACAAATATATCATGACTATACCATGCCAATTGTATAATTATTTAACGATAATTCCATGCTATAAAAAAATTCTAAAAATTTTAACAAAACTAAACAATTTCGTCTTTCAGCGTGTGACAATCGTTTCTCTAACGACAACATGACCTGTAGTTCTAGTTGTCAGAGTACAGCTGCTGGTCATTATTGCCATAATGAGTAATTGTAGCCCAATTGTCATGGCGATAATAGCGAACACATATGACCACAGTTGATAATAATGCGACGTGTACACTATGATACTGATAAATAAGCTTCCAATTCCAATGGCCAGCATTATCAATCGAACCAGACCCAACGTTGAATGACCTCGGTAGGTGAGAGAAGCAAAAGCCAGTATCTCGAGAATTAAAACCACAATGCAACAAACCAAACCAAGCATGAAAAATATTTTCACCGCAATTAGATAGCCGTAATGATTGCAGTCAACGAGAATATTTCCACATCCGAAATACGGAGTCGCAGCCGATATGATGAGGAGAACCACGGTTGCTATGATAAGCCCAAACGTAAGATTAGCAGTATTCATCAATAATTGGAATAATCTGAAATGTAAATGTAAATTCGATTAAATAACCAAACACTGATTTTGATTTGCTGATCAAAGTCCGTATGTGTGTCAAAAGGCGTTTATCGATGTGTACGAATACATGCGTCCTACCGATACACATACGAGTTTCGATCATTGCAACTGTGGGTAGCCCCTGTCTTTAGTGGTTTTCTTACTTGTGCCATGACAACTGTTTCTTTTTACACTTTATCAGTTATCACTGTGTTCTTCTAATCGATTTATTCCCATATTTGTTGTTTAAATTAAATGTTCTCATTTATAAATGGGATTATCACTATTATTATTATTATTATTATTATTATTATTATTATTCTTATTATTATTATTATTATTATTATTATTATTATTAT
>JBBMOY011708066.1:0-13485 GCA_037951405.1 Platydemus manokwari | reverse complement strand
TAATAATAATAATAATGATGATGATGATAATAATAATAATAATAATAATAATAATAATAATAATAATAATAATAATAATAATATTAATAATAATAGGTCAAAATTTATCATAACTTATTATTATTATTTCTCGACATATTTAAAGTCAGATTTATATTTATTAATATTTGATGCACACAATCTTATAAAAATCAAATATGATATCTGAATCATGAAAATGATAATTATCTTTGAAGAATCACATATATAAATGAAGTATTGTTTTCTAATCATCCATATGATATAATAAATCCATCAATTAGTCATCAAATTGATAAATAATATTTGATTCCTGTGAAAATGTTTTCTGTGAGATCAGCTCTTGAAATATTGGCTGATAATTGTCACCCTGGATTATTGAAAAAACATGGATAAACATGAATATTCAGATACAATATAATATTGTGCTGTAATATTTAAAACAAGAAGCCCTCCAGTAACTTGATAATGGAATATTTTATAAATCTAAAATCAATATATATTTCTCCAAATCAAATAATTATGAACAAAATGGAGAAAAAGTGAATTATTTCATTCAATTACTTCAAGATTAAATATGAAAAAATGCCAAAAAAATAAATTATTTTTATTAATTTGCTATGAAAAATATATATAAATGGAAGTGTGAAGGCAAAAAAGAAATCATGACATTTTGTTAATATTATGAAATTATTTTCAAAGTGTGTGAAAGTAATGTGTAAAAAATAAACAGAAAAAATCGTTTAATAAATATGAATAACTACCTGGAATAAGCTGTTGTGTTGACTGTGAAATCCTGACATGGCTTTAACTTTTGCCAATTCTGCAGCTCTGTGTTGCGGAGATTCTTCATGTCTTTTGATATCACGACTTCCATTATTCCATGTATCCCATCCGGTCTTGGTCCATGATTCTGATACTTTAGCGCTGTTACCAAATAGAATACAATATATACAAAATGCTTTATTCAGACATTTGCTGTATGAGAGCCATGGGCGAGGCTGGCTAGATCCATCCGCCAATTTCCGTTCAAACCACGTAGGATTAAAGCAAAGTAAACTATCGCTTGTTGGCCTATGTGTTTTTGGATACTGAAATTCGGCGGGAGAAGGCTGCATGGGTCCCAGTTTTAGTTGAAGACTAATGGCAGATGCGGTGATTTTTTGTTGAGTTAATTGATATGGATCATTTGGTTCAATATGGTGAACTGATTCTGATTTGATTGATTGACCAAGCAACGTTTTAACGAAATTACCAGTTGTCGAACTAGTTAAGAATAATATTAATGAAAATTGCCAAATGATATTAAAATAAACATTTAATAAGCCTAGCTTGTACCATTTGAGCATTTCTATGCTACATAAATGTTGGTAACGATAAGTATAAATCCTTCGGTGTTAAATTTAATCGAATTCTGTGAAAACAGAATAAAAATCAGAGCAATATTTTGTTCGAAACACAAATAACGATAGAAATTTCAATCTTATGAAAAATCCTCTCCACAGAACACTTTGTAAAGCTGATATGAACAAAACTGTACGCTAAATTCCTAACAAACTTCTCAACGACATTACTATGCAATTATTGTGTAAAATAAAAATAAATCCATACGAAATGTGAAGGTATAATTGAAGTTATAAATGAAAAATATTCAGTAAGTTTAAGGTTAAGTAACGAAATATTTTTACATCAATCATTGAGCGGTTGAAGTAATGGAAAATATAGATTTAAAGTGTTTGTCGAATGGGAATAAGATGGGTTAGTGTTATAGAAAAAATGACTTTTATTTTGGTAGAGACTATAATTTAAAACTTAATAATCTTAGAGAGTAAAATTGAACAAGTGATTTTATTTATTTAAAACGAGTAATTCTCATTGGATTCACTGTTTAATTGAGAATATATATGGCACACTATCAAGTGGATAAACTCTAATTTTTCGGATTCGAACCATAATATCATTATATTGTAATAATTCCCTAATTATATTCTACTAATTAATTTACCACAATTTACCGATATTTCCTTCGAGTATACTAATGAAGGAAATATTGAAAGATCGTGTTCAGAAAAATTTGAAATCATACCAATCGATGATCACTGACTGGTTCAGAGGATACAGTTTTTTTTGTGAAACAATGAAAAGCAAAATAAAAACATTTTGACAAGGATATAATTGACAAGCGCAATTTTAATCAAATACAGATCGACATTTGTCTCTTGGTAATTACAGTCATAATTTCGTGATGTCACTAGGAAAATTGGTTTGCCAAACAAATGATGCATATCCATCATGATGTGGAGATATGCACAGTAGTTCAATCGTTTCCTAAGTGATTGAAGATGAATTTCATTAAACCATGCCCGAGTGTCACAGTTTTTTCTTTACAAAAATCTCTTCACAAACATTTCTCACGGATTTCATTTTTCACAGATTTGAAGGGAAAACATTTTTCTTTGGATTCATATATAATATTTTCAACTTAATAAACCGTGAATACTATGCTGTTCAAGGTAATATTTAACAAAATTGAACTTCATTTAAACAATCCCAATAAAAAAATTATTTAATTACTTAACTGACTATTAACAGGAATAAGTAAATAATTTTTTTCGTTATTCCAATAGCCATAAATTTATAAAAAAATTCATTTGTAAAGAACGTTATCATCGATTGGATTTCATAAATGGAATTTATCAAGTAATTTATTAAAAGCAATCTTATATTTTACGTCATCAAATTGTCAATAGAAGATAAAATGAATTCGTCTTTTTAGTAATGAACTGAATGACAATATCAGTATTATAAATTTGGCTTCAATATAGGAAATGATGATGACAACCATCAAAATCGATCAGCAAAATTAAATTTTAATAACTGATAAAAATGATAATAAATCTAGAACATATTATTTTGATAATTATACTGATATTGAAATGGAGATTTCCATGACTGTTATCTTTTATCAAATATTGAATAAGATTGAGATGAATGTCGTTGATAGGATTGTTCGTTTGATAATTAAAATTGAATTATCAGAAGGTTTGTTTTATAGCTATAAAAACCGGCCTTTGTGATTATTATACTTTCAGCGGATATACGAATGAAGGTTAAATAAATTATTCATCTATATAAGATTGGTTTGTTGTACAATCGATATTCTTAGATCTGTTGGTTGCCAAAATTTCTTCATTTTTAATATTCAAATCAAAAGCCATGTTTACAACAGAACAAAAAATCTATTCGCCAATACATCAATATCGAAACATATTTTAAAATATTAAATATAAATTTATTTCAATCTGATTTGTCTTCATTTTTAATTTTAATATAATAATGCAACGATTTTTACATTTTATCTTTATTTTTTTAATTAAAAAATTTAAAATTTACTTTTAATAATTTTAAAACTGAGAGTTTAAGGTTTTTTTAAAGGATATATTAACTATATTAACTTTTAATATAATTTTTATAAAATATCTTTTGGCTCAATTTTTAATCATTTTAATTCTATGTAAATTTTAATATAAACCTCATAATTTTATTAAAGAATCTGTTTTAAAGTAGAAAATGGGGTACTTTAATGGCCTTTAACGGCTCAGATCAAGTTCACATGGTTTGAGTAGAAAATTAAATTATCATTGAAAACAATAACAAATGATTTATAGCATACTCATTAGTTAAGTTAATTTTTTATTAAATATTTCTTTGATTTATATCATAGCTTGAGAATACTTTTTCGTGTTTATATATTACAACAGAAATAATTGATTTTTATTTAAATATATATATAACATACATTTCCAATAAATGTTTACATTCCTACACACGAATAATAGCTCATTTTCATATTTTGATGCTGATTTATCATTGAATTGAGTTGCTTAAATGTGCTTTTAATCATTTTTAAATCTATGACTAGAACATGAAATCGTCTAAGATGAATTTACCGTATTTTCAAACACACCACTAAATAAATCTATTTATAAAATAAATCGCATTCATGATACAACCCACCAGCAGCTAAAAATGTGAAGATTGGATGATAAGTGGATATCATAGATTTATAAAAATAGACAAGATGAGTGACGAAATTTATCTCCGAGAGAAAGTGAAAACCATATCTCGGTAACAAATAGATGATAAAATTAAATTGTAATAATAAGCTTATTAATACATATTATCAGCACCCATCATATAACCAACATAATTTTCAGTTTTTTTACAGTCTTTAGGTTGTGTCAGAAAATTTAATAGTTAATGACGATTAATAAATTGAATTCAACCCATTAACAACATAAAACACGTACCTTGTATAAGTTAATTATTATAATCAAGTTAATATTAGCGCTACACAACATAAATATACTACTGCTTCTATCACTACTGATTGATAATAATAAAGAAACAATGTTAATATTAATAAAAAAATAAAACATTATCTAATAAATTCAGCCATAATCAATTATAATTAATCTCAAAATAATCATAAAAATATAATTAACATTATAATCTCACCAATTAACATTTGAAATGAGCGAAAATTCATTTTCTCCCGACATTTTTCTTCAATTCAATATAATAATAAAAACAAAACGAACTAAATGAACAACAGTCATGCAATTGAACCGGCAAAAATAAATTCGGTATTGAAATCATCTATATCAATCATCACAAAATGTTCAAAGCTGTCACGGTAAGCATTGTTTGAAAATGGATGTGAAAATTGTTATTTTCAATTGAACATCAATCAATATCAAAAAATAGACATAAATCAACTCTATACACAGTAGATTATCCGATAATTTCACGTGTCATCAGACAATTTAATCATTAAAATTAATAAATCAATATAATTATTATCGAAAAAATATATACGCAAATCTTACTTCATTTCTATTTTGGAAATTTCTGAAAATATCGCATCGTTCTTAGAACTGGAAACGTTTTCCGTGCTGAGTTGAGAATTTTCCCCATCACCATTGTATTCGCCAAGAAATACACTCCGATTATACGATCCATCCTGACCGTTTTGCGGTGACGATTCATTGGTGTTGCTTTCTTGGTCCCCGTTTTCCGAATGGTCAATATTCGTTACCAAAAAACTATTATTCCACAATTCCGAACCGAGCGGCATCATTTGCCATGGTCCATTCGGTCCCAATCTATATTCGACTTTAACATATTTCACTTCAGTTGGATCGACATTTGAATGAGATTTCTGTAAATGTTGATGCCATTTGGAATCTATCAGCGTGATATTGGAACAGGCTGGGTCGAGACATCGATATTTGTAAGACCTCTGCATTACGCTTCTAGGCATTTATTCTAATAGCAATCATCATCATCATCGAATGTTATAAATTATCAAATGACTGTATGTTGTTTCAAATGCACCTAACAAATTCATACATTTCTCAAGCATTAAAATTTAATGAAAAATTGTGCGCAACACACAAGCATAATTACTGATTTGTGCTCTACACAATGTCTGATTAAAACGCACAACCATAAACAAATTTATTCATATTGATTTTTTTTTGAATTATTTGTGAAAATTTAATAATCATAAAGCTGAAACATTTCGTACAAATGGTAAATCAATAAAACTAACCCCGTTTATTCCTCAAGTCTGGTTAACATCTAATAGTCAACAATCACAATTCTATACCAATGATAAAATATTTTGTGACTGGCGATTGAACTAGTCGTTGAAGTTGTTTTCCTTCTGCTTTGCAATCCTATATGCACAAAATTCCTGCCAATCTTATTATTAACCACACATGGATTTTCATAGGAGACTCCACTCAACTCGTGGAAGGAGAAAGGAAGCAGGATCGATTAACTTCCTCAGTTTTCCTCTCCCTGGCTATAGACACACAATATTGCAGTCTCTGTCCTTCCATTATAGCGTACATATTGATGAATCATCAAGCACACCCACTATCGACAGTTTTCTAAATTCACTCATTTTCAACTGCGGATTTCAGCCTGCATCCAATAACCATAGATTGTCAGTCAACAACCTCCTGTTAACCGTCTGATGATTACGGTTGTGAATAATTGTAATTCCAGTAAACATAGAAGCGAGCACATACACACACAAACACAGATTGAATTGAAAATGACTGCAGGAATTATTATTACAAAATCGATTTAAGTACAGACACACCTATTGAAGATATAATGGCCATTGTGAAATAATTTACCACGAGTCAATAGAATAAGCCTTTGTTGATAAGCCGAATGGATGGCAGCGCTTCACTTTCAGTAGAGTTAGATGAATTGATGCTTTTCCTCATAATGTAATCGTAGATTTACATCTAATACACTGAGAGGCAGTATATAAAAATCAGCATTAGGTTTTTGTAGCGATTTGTAATAATGATGCCACACCCTGTAATTTGACGAAATAATGCAACAATAATCTAATGAGATTCATTAAAGGCATATCTCAATAAATGTTTCATATAAATAGACAAAATAGCATAATCCCCAACTGCACTAATTTCTTCTGGAAAAATCAATCAAATCTTATGACAATAGAAAACTGATGAAAATGATCAATAGTTCTACTAATTCCATTTTATTAAGTATTATAATTAGCTTTAGAAAGTAGGCATAAAAATTTGGTTAAAGAATATTACTTCGGTCATACAGAAATATAAATAAAATCTATAGATGAATATTTTGTGCACTAAATTATAAATATCTCAGAATCACGAATGGAATGATAAATTCCCATAAAAATTAATTCTCATCATAATTTATTGAAATGCTATAGTCAACACAGAGAGTTGAATAGAAAAGAAATCTCTCTGATTTTCAAACACAATTTCAAATCTGAACCACATATTTATTCAAAAACAAAATACAATCCATTAAAATCATTAATGGGTTAATTTTATCAACTATTAATCAATATCTCAACGAATTTAAAACACATTCTCATTAAAAAAATTAACGATATTCCATAATCGATATCCCATACATTATTCAATCATGCATGTCGTTTCGTTGTCTTTCTTATGTTCTGCAACTGTAGAATTGTAATTCATTTTTTCACTGACACAATTCCTCAAATTTTTCCAACGCGGAAAACATTGAATACAATTAACCCGCTAATCATAATGGGAAACAGGGAAAAAATGATAGTGATAATGTTTGTTTTAATGTGTGGAATCATAAATACTATTTGAAAACTTTTCGAATCAATGGTTTTCGAATTTCCATTTCCCAGTGATGGATAGATTTGTACTTTATTATCATTATGCTTGATAGGTAGTGAGAGTAATTTGAAGTAAATTTATATGATTTAAATTTTTATGCTTTTTAGAGAAAATTTTGAAAGATATATTATGGTACATTTGCGTTCATTTTAATTAAGATTATTATTATTTTTATTAATATTTTATAATAATGTGCGTATATATTATTAATGATTTTCTATTAATGACTTTATTATTAATTATAATTACTGCAAATTTTATAATAATAATTATTAAACTCCACCGTCAAAGAAACATTAAACAATTGATATCAGATAATCTCTGAATTTGGTTTGAAATATTTATAAATTTTAAGTCACAAAATCTACTAAAACAAATTTAAATTTACATTATAATTTAACTGGAATCATGTATGGATTGTAATTGTAAAACGAGCTTTATAATAAAACAAAAAATTAATACATATTTATTGATTTCATCCGAACAAAACTAATAAATTAAAGTCATCTATTCATTTTTGTAAAATCATTTGAAAAACTCAAAATTAAAACGAATGAGAAAATTAACAAAAAAATTTATACCACAGGGGCAGAAAATAATTTTGTAAGACTTGTACAATGTCGATGAATTATTTATCATTTGCGAAATCAAGAAAATGATCAGTGAAACAACTAGTCTACACCCAAAAATTGTAATCAGTCTATGAAATATTAACCAAACATTAGTTTTTCGTCGTTTTGTTTTTTCTTTTATCGATGGAAAATTATAGGAAACAGGAAAAATAAAATTTCTAAATAAATGGAATGATTTAGTATCTAAAAAATTTTATTCGACTAGATTCCTACTTCAGAAATTTTAACAAGTTAAAATTGATGATGAAATAATTTTCTCCAATTAAATCAATTAGAAAAATCGTTCTTTACTTTTGATATCAATTGAAATTCAATTTATGAAAATTTATTATAAACTATTATTTCTCAAAATATCAACACTTATTTTCGATCAACTCCTGAGTTAAAACAAATAGATTTGACCGGCATTCTTTAATTCACAGGATGGATAATATTCGAATTAAAAAAACGAATAGATTTCTTAAAATATATTAAAGCTATCTTGGTTTATGATTTTGAAGATTATTATTGTTTATGAGATTAATTAAAGAATTACCAATTAATGTTTACCGAGAAATATTAATATTAATTATTTATTTAGCTTGTAAATGAAAATATTTTAAAATTATTCCATTAATTTTGAATAGATTATTTAAAATAATAATTAAATATTGAAAGCTCGATTTAGAATACACTTACAAGATCTGAATGAACGTAAAGAAAGAAATAATCGATTATATTAAAAGTCTAATAAAATATAATAAATTTCAATTTTAACGTGATTTTTCTTTCCAACTTTTAATAAATCTAAATAGCTAAATGCAATTGATGTGAGTTTTACAAAATGTTGAAATTAATAAGTTTGATAATTATCAATGTTAACGAATTTAATAATTCTAAAAGATTATCAAAAAGAAAGGTTTGTATTATAATTATTTTAAGGATTGAATCGATGATAAATAGCATAAAACCAGTTTAATTTCTTGACTGATTTCAGAACACCAAATGAGTTCAAATAATCCACAAAGGAAGTCACGAAACCGTTATTATTGATAATCTAGAATAAAAATTTGAAATTTAATTTTTTCTCTTTAAAATTCAATTGAAGGTGATATGGAGGACCAAGTCCTCATTTGACAAGAAAATTTTTAAATGTAAATTCCAAAACAAATATTTATTTTATTCAGCACTTTAAATTTTGTCATTATTAAATCTTATTAATTAGTAACCATAACTATTAGTGGTTAATTAATTTAATTATAGTCGTTCATCATTTACAGTTTACTTAATATGTGTGATAATTAATCATTTGTACTATTAATGCTGGTTTTACCATTTCAGGTAAAGTATATTTAAATTTAACTTGAATAGAAGACATACTACAAAATTACAAAAAATTAAATAATTTGATAAATAATTTCTTTATTAGATTAATTTTCCAACAATCACAACAATTAAAAAAAAATGTAAATGCTTTATTTACTCTTTTAATTACTTACCACCAACATTTTAATGATACGGATTTAATTTTTATATATTTATACGTTGGGCTTTGTAATCAACAACACAAAAATTTATAAAATCATTTCTAATACAAAGGAATTAATTGCGATTACAAGATTTCAGACAAACAATTACCATTTCTTTAACTGTAGTAATATTGATAGAGATTAAGCCGTAATTTTGAAATTGATATCAGTTATTGCGTGATTATTTAATGAATTCTAACTTAATTATTTCATATTATTCTCATTATTATTCACACAACAGAGTTGTTTGAAAGCTTAAGTTAATGAATACAATAAAATTACTTAATAAAAAACTAAAGCAAAATCATGAAATAGTAAATCTACATATCAGGAAAAGTTTTCGATTGTCAGTAAAAACTTTTTAACATATAAAAATCAGCTCCAAAATAAACAAACTAGTTCCCTTTCTTGAATGAATCATAAATAATGTAGAATATAAAAATTGCAATAACTGCGAAAAAATTAATCTCTACTTACTTTTATAAACCATCGCATTCTCAATAATTAATCGATATTCATTACTAATGTTAATCAGACAACATTTCTTATATAAAATTTATTTAGTTCGTTTTAATATTAGTTTTTATTTTGTGTAAATTAAAATTTTTTAATTAAGTGAAAGAAATTCACGAATATAAAAAACAATTTTCCAAAAAGATTTTCATTAACATTCTTATCGCTATATTTAACTGGTTTCATTAAATTTATTATTTGTAACTATAAGTAGTAAAAATTGTTGTAAAAATGTTCGTAAACCAAAAGTATAGTTTTTTCTTACTGGTTTTCTTGCTGTAACACATAAAACGAGATCTTCGCTTTCGCACTGTTAGGATTTTAGATATATTTGTTATTCAAAATTTTATATAAAATATTATTGAAACGTATAATTCTCTTATAAACAATTAACCGCCTAAAATGTATCATTTTTATACAGAATACATTTTGGGAATATGAAAATTTTGTAATTAAATGATAGATTTATCAAATAGCAGCACATTAAACAAATACGATTATTCTAAACTAATACGATTATTCTTCTTTTAAAATTGTAATTACATGTGTCATCATCTCTGTGGAATTTCTTTTTTCCTTTTTACATCGATTTTCAATTTTTACAAAAAAGTAATTTTAGGACAAAATACCATAAATCATAAAAATTGATTTAGATACGAAAATTGATTTTCCCCTTCTGAAATCTACTTTCTATTAATAATAACCCGGACTCTAAAAAACATATTTAACTTCACTTTAATTAAATTTCCTACTCAATTTTCAACATAAATCTCAAAATGTTTACTAAATCAATATTTCGGTTATTGTCTCCTAGAAATACAAATTAATTATATTACTTCTTAAAATCTGAATCGGTGTAATTTGATGAATATAATTTTTAATTCCACATTAATTTAAAAGTTTCCAATTCTCCGTCACGGTATTCCCATTTTTTATCAACATTATCATCACCGATATTACAGAATCTACAATCTTTTTTCCAATTTTGAATTTCAAAGTCATTTAGATCAGTAATTACATTACTAGAATCTTCACTTCCTATTCTTTCAATCCAGCGATCAATTTTTTCTCATATAATCGTGCTTTTATTTTGGGAGAGCTTCCGATTAGCCCTTGATTCGTCATTCTGAAAGTTTACCTTTCTTTTAGAAATGAAATGCTTAGACTGTTTAATTTTCTATAGATTTGAACTAGCAAGGGGTTCGAAATTTCCACAAGAAGAATATATATCTTGACTGGATGCTGACTGTGTCTCATTATGTGTCTCATCATCATTAGTTCTGATTCTACAATATGTGGTATGCAAAACACATTGTATATTATTGAACTAATGAGTCTCTAAGTTTAAGAATTGGAAAAATGGATTTAGAAGAATGACATTATGACTCATCATGACCGGGTCCAATATTATGATGTAATGATTTAATATATAATATATGTTTAATCCATCTCTTTCATCACCGGATTGAATACGGCATTAATGTGATGATGAACTTCCTTAAGGAATTAATCTCCGACAAATTGTATAGCTAGCAAAGTTATTGAACGGTTTTGAACTCTTAAATTTTTTAGACACGGCATCATTTAGGCACTTTTATTGACTTATGTTTCCCCGATCAATGTGTTTGTAAGCTACTGTGGCCAAGCATTCTTTCAAATGAAAATGTAACCATTGTATAATTGTTCGATGGGTAGAAGCATATATGAAATAGCCATTAAGAAGTTGACGAACTTTTCTAAGACTGCCAACTTCTGAATACCTTTTTAATACCCTGCTTATACTATTCTGAATGGAGGTTGATTTGGTTTTTAGACTAGTTCGTAAATGTCTCCAAACATTGGTTCTGCGGAGTTTCTTTTAAGTCTGGCTCATCAAATAATTGTTGAATAAATTCTATTGACCAAATGTGCTATTCATGTACTGTACATGTGCTATTCAGCAGGTTCAATAAATAATAACACATTTCTTGTGGCTTCTAAATGCAATATCTATGTCTGTTTCGACATTTAGAGTTTGAGAGCATTACATATGATCGACTTCTATTAGATGTTTTTATTTAGAAATTTTCGATTGGAGTTATCGATATATGGCAAATATTAGTTTATATGAGACTCTTCTATATTACACATGAATGCAAAAATGGATACAAAATAAATTAGTTCAAATACATGTTTGCACAACTCACTATTTATTACAAAACTATGTGACAGAAAAGCTGTCAAGGTTTGTTAAAACATTGATAGTCATGATAAAATATTACCACTTAATTCCCTAAAATAATAATAATTTAAAACAACTAAATCACTAATTAAACATTATATTACATACTTTTGTGAGATAATAATAAGAGTATTTTAAAATAATATTTTTTTCATAATAAGTGGTTATTGAGGAGACCTATTTCAAAAAATCTGAGTCCAAATCTGAGTCTAAATAGAAGCTTTGAAGAAGATAAGAGCTCATTAGGACTATGATCAATTAAAAACTGAGTAGAAAGAATGTTAAGCAAATACAGGGCGAAAAAAAGGAAAGCAGCATTAAAGAAATATGATTTAGATCTTAAGACCACAGCAAATACGAAAGAAAATTGAAAGAGAAAGTAGGGAAAGAAAGATTGAAATAAGAGAGATTGGATGTATTTGGAAAATGTTAAAAAAATGTTATTCGAAGTAAAGGACTTTGTAGGAAGTTCAAAAGGATAAAGAAGTGCACCAGGAAAAACTGGGCTATTGGTCCTGATGTATAAATACTGAAATTCAACAGTAATTCTTCAAATATATAATCCGTGGTATGGTTTTCAGTCCAACCCAATCAATTCAAGTATTAGCATTAATAATTTTATTAAGTTTCTTACCGTCAGCAAACTTAAGTTTTTGATTATCTTATTCTTTATCATGTTCTAGGACCTGGAATGAGCGAGCTTCTTTTCTAATTAAAATGTATTTTTTTTAAAATATAATATACACGTTGTCAAATACACCGAAAGGTCAAACTGTGATTGCAAGTTATTGATCAAATAAGAAGAAAATTCAGCCCTTTCACAATTCTGTTAATACCCACTAGAAACTCCTTCTTACAGAATACCTTCTAATTAAATTTCCCATAAATAAACAAGCAAATTATATTTTACAAATTAACCTTTGTTACCTTTGATTCCACAAATGTTTAAAAATTTTTTGATGCAGACCCACTGTATGAACAAAACTAATTTAGCCCATAATACTTAATGCTTTTCAATGAAATCAATAATGTCAATTGATGTTTTATTTATTATGATGTGATAGATAAAACATAATTATATTGAAACCATTATCACAGTGTGTCCAATTTTTACGATGGAATAGAAAAAGGAGAATGTTGAGTGTATTTTATTCGAGCAATCTTAGATCTATTAATCTTATTTATTGTTTCTAGATATTCAGCCTAATTTTCAAAATGTGACTTACTTAATAATTTTTTGGAATTTACTTAAAATTTTTATTTTATTTTTATTTATTTAATTTGATCGACTTTATTACGGTTTTTTATTTTTCATTTTTTGCCAATATCTTTATTATTATTCCACCTTATTTATATCATTATTA
>JBBMOY011706955.1:0-13490 GCA_037951405.1 Platydemus manokwari | reverse complement strand
CCTCGTATAAATATCTTTGATGACTCCAATGAAGTCATCTCCGATACCGTACCTTTCCATGATCCTCATCATAAGTTTGTGTGGTACACTCGGGAAGGCACTTCTAATATCTATAAATGCTATCGCAACAGGCCGTTTTGTACGTCTATGATCCTCCATTATATATATATATACATGGGTTTTATTTTCTAAAATGATATCTATTAATTACCATTATTTGTGTTTTGCATTAAAAATAGTTAATTTATATAAGTATAGTTTACTGCTTGGAAGGGGTAGAAAAATTCTCAATCCCCTTTATTTTCTCTCTTGTTTACAATATTGAAATCAACTCTAACCGTCATGTTATTCAAATTTTCAAAACTTCATAGGAACAATTTTTAATATCTTTTATGTTGACATAATCGATGTATTTACAAACCGATTTCCAAAACCATTACATTATTTAGTTGTGTTAGATTAGATTCTAACATCTGTTATTCAAAGTTGTATTTATAGATATCAATTATATACTTAAAACTAAATTGACAACGTTTACAATATAAATCACATTCAAGAATCACTTAACAGAACAAAGTCAATTATTAAATCACAATAGTATCAGTACCTGGAAGATAAAAAGCGTCAAAAATTGACGACAATAAAAGACTGGTCGTCAGAATAATCATACAAAGAATTACAACGGATACTAAGTTTACCGACAATGAAAGACCGACAGTTGTTGTCAAGAATTATCTCTTTTTATGATGTTTCTGAATAGATTATCAAATTGATTCATCAAAATTTATTCTATAATAATCCATTAACTTTTATTCTTTGATTTTAGTAAATTATTAATGTTCTTTCAGAAATTTTCTAATAATATTAATTTACAATTTTTTAGTTATTTTTTAAAAATTTATATTTTACAAACTCGACAATTTTATAAATTAGGTTTAAATAAATGCAAATTGAACTTCAGTTAAATGTAATGGAGTTCACAAACTCAGAAATTCAAAATCACTCCGAGATTTATTATGCATAAATATATTAGTCTTCATGTCCTCATGTCAACTTTTAAATTGAATTCTTAAGGTTGATGTATCTGATGTTCTGATTCAAGATTTCTCCATTTAAAGTGTTCTTATTTCTTTGTAACATTACCGAATAGCTATGTTATACTCTTGTTATTTTGGCTGGTCATTGCTGGAGAGTTAATACTTGATTTCAACAGACATTCTTTTGTTTCCTTTGGTCCCTTGAGCCTTGTAAGTCACATAAGCATCACTGAGCAATATTGTTATTAGAAACCCAGAGATAACCGTGATTTGCTTCTTGTCAAGTCGGTTATTTGATAGGACCTTGTCGTTGTGAGGACCCAAAGATCTAAGTACACCGGTGCAGATGACATCGAGATGAGCTTCCAATCTAGTTTTCTGGCAAATCTCTTTGGCGAAGGATCTATATTTCTCATGATTAAGGAATCGAAAGAAAACCTGAGATCAACGATGTGGACTTTTTTTTCCTATCAGCAAGTCCGGCCATAGTTTGCTTGCCTATTCCAACGGTGTTGTATCGATTTCCTAAATTATCTACAAATTATCACTTGACGTTTCGAAGCGAGTCCTGAAACAGCCAGGAAGTGGATAAAAATATGAGTATCAGTTTCTTCTTCTGTGTTACAGCACCAGCAGAGTGTTGATAAATTCGGTGTGTAATTGAGCAGTAGAAGGTTGATGGGTGAATATCCAAACTTTTGGTGACCAATAGAAGTTCTTTAATGGCTTATGGGATAAATGAGAAGCGGAAAAACAGTTGACTAGCCTTCCTTGTTTTTTCATAGTGAATCAATGATTTAAGAAGTTCATGAATCACGTTATATATTTGAGACTTTTCCACGACTGTCTTCATGAAAAAAGTATATCTTGTCCAGCAAGACAGTGACCTTTGATTGGATTTTATCATTGTGAAGATTGAATTCACAGTAAGTCTGAAACTTCCTGAATTTTCTGTAAGCAAATCTCGCTTTGGTCTACCAGATTGTCGAGAAGTTAATTTTTTGTCAGATGCTATTTTATCTGATATCCAGAGGAGGGTACTTGATAAATTGGTGGCTTCTTTGAGTATGTACTTGATTAGGCTGGTTAGGTGTTCTATGATGAATGACCTGGATTAATGATCCAGATTTATTAGAAATCTGAAGGCACAAACAATGCTTTGGATGCAGTATTCCATCAGTTAGGTAGATATGGTGATTCTCCCGAATTTGCGACTGAATAGAGGAAGTCATTGTTACTGCGTTTTGAGTCTTACAGATTCAGTATTTTATGAGAGATTGTTAGGAATTTTTTGTAGAAGGTTTGGGTCAGTTCATCATCTCTATTAGTGAATGCAAGAGTCGAGTTTAGTAATTTCAACCTGTTGAATTCTGAAGTGTAACGGGAACCTTGGACACAGGAATGCACTGTGTGCTTGAAAGCTCTGAGGGGGATACATTTGAGACTCTGCAATCGGTTCAAAGAATGATATGATCGATTAAAGCATGCTGTTTACCGGTGTTCGCTTTAAAATGTCGAATGGAACTCTCAAGTACTTGTAGGAGTTGGTGTTTGCAATAACCGGAATTGTTTCATCGAATATTATGAGGTCAATATTGCTCATTGAATTTTTTGAAATAGTAATTGCACTTTGGCACATTTATGACAATGTAAATGTCACTGGCATTGTGGATTAATAGGTAGGCGCTGTGTTCGGCACATCCGTCAGATTCAATCATTCCCCTTTGATTCGAATAGACAAGGTTGCCAGCTTCAATCCAATTGAGTATTCATAGGTTCAAGATTATTACAAAAATTCGGTATGATGCCTCCATGAGAGCTATGCGATGCCATGAAGATATGGTGTGTAAGATTGACTGTTCGACTGATTGGAATAGGAGAGTGGTACTGCCTTCCTCCCATTGGTTCGGTATGGTCTTTGTTCGAAGGATCTTTTTAAAGAAAGCCAGCAGAAAAGCTTGTTCGGAATCAATAGTCTTCCAGTCTTTGTATGTGCCCGGTGCAAATTTTGACAATTTTACAAGGTGTTTGCAATCTCTGCAATTGTAATTTCTCTGACGTTTGAGTTGTTATCGTGTCAAGGAAGAGTAGGAGAGAATTCTGTTAGTAATAGCGGAGGAGATGAAATTGCAAAGTGTGCTATGATCAATTCCAGAGTTGACAGAGGGATGTAGAGGTTCCAATGTTTTCCATTCCAGTGAATAAACCAGAAGGCGATTCTCCATGACGTCACTTTGGGCATGGAAAAGAGCGGTAGAATGTTTCGAAATCTTGGTTGATGATGGAGATTACAAGTTGAGGTCACTGAATTTGGACAGTTTTGTAAGAAGATAGGCGTTGATTTCAGGGTTTGATAGTCATTAAAGCTGAAGATCCTTGTTACTTAAAGGAATACTGATAATTTATTTTGTTTGATTTGTTTATAGGTTTTCAGTCTTGTGCTTATCCAGATGCAGCTTAAAGAGGGTAACTACTCCGATGAAACTACAGTAACATTAGACAGCAAGTTCAGATGGCAGATTATCCTATTGGTTTTGTAAGAAGTGCTTTGAGACAACTCATGTTCTGGAAAATAGGAAAAGATAGATCTTGTTTTCAGATACATTTAAACTGCTTAACAGCAACTTGATTCTGTGCCGTTTATTTGAAGTTGACACCGGTAACACGTCATCTCGGAATTTTGACCACATTTTTAAATAGCTAGTTCAAAGTTGATGGTGACGGAGTGTTATGTGGATGTCCGTAGTTGTGTTGATACAATGATTTTGCATATTGAGTATTGTTGGTCCACGAGACCCTTAAATGTTGTGGACGGGCTTGTTGATGGTTTCGAATGACACGAATAAAGTTATGCATAAAGAAATAATAATAAATAATTTTCTAAATATTCTCTTCTGAGTTTATTATGACATGAACTAAAATGTCAACCAGTTGTTTATTGCTAATTATCATCAATATTTATAATATTACTAACTAGATTATTTAATTTTCATTTTTTAAGTTTTGGGAATTGCTAGCTTATGAACATGGTATTGGACCTGAGGGTTACTTTGAAGGTAGATCAGATCTACAATTACAGAAGATCAATGTTTATTTTATGGAAGGAGCAAGTAAACATATTCGTTCTTAATTTACTTTGAACAGCAAAATGAATCAGTCCTAAGCTGTGAATGGTTTTTTGTTTCATTTTCATATTTCCGTAGATATAAATATTAAAGTATTATCAAAAATTAATCATTAAAATCATCATAGAAAATCACCCAAATGAGAACAGCAACTAAAAATTCTGAATCATGTAAATTCCACATAGATGAAAATGCAAAACTAATTTTATTAAAGTTTTAATTGTATTGGTTTCAGATAGATTATTTACGTTTATGGTCTTGCTACTGAGTGTTCTACAACTTTTATTTTCACGAGTCCTGTGAGGGACTTCAGTAATACACGACTTTATTCGTTGATTATATTTTTAATTCGGATAAACTGTGAACGAATTGATTTTTATGAGAATATCGAGCACTATATTCTGGTAGGCTGTAGAGTTGCGATCGAGTGTAGTATTATCTTTTTAAGTAATTGTGATTTAACCGAGTTCAAGACTCGTGATCATAAAAATTTAATTAAATCGAAATTATGCCTGCGTTGTACCTTCAGCTGTAATAACTGATGAAAACATAGTGAAAGAGATGTGATATCGGTTGTTAACATAGGTAGCGACTCGATAAATAAATGGCATTACCTGACTGTCATTAGCGGCAATGTTATCACTCATCATGCTATTTTCAATATAAAATGTGAGGAATATTAGAATCTAATCAATTATTTTAAAATTTGATAATAGATTTGAGAGTGATATTCAAATTAATTAAAATAATTTGAATATGAAAGATGAATTTCAATTTGTTCCTTGAGTTAGTTCTATAAAATTATACTACTTTACTATTGGAGTTTGGATTAACATAATATCTTGCTATTTTTTACTAGAAATTTTAATTATTACCTATTCCTATAAATTAATAATTTTTTGATAGGCCAGAAATATACACCTAGAACAATATTCGTTGATATGGAACCCTCCACTATTGATTGTATTATTTGCTGTTCCCACAAGAACTTTTTCTCTCCTGGACTAGTAGTCAGCGGTACGCAGGGTTCTGGCAGTAATTGGGCAAAGGGCCACTTAACTGATGGGGTGGAATTAGTTGATGCTACGTTGGAAATCATCAGAAAACTATTGGATGAATGCGAACGATTGCAGGTTGGTGAATTTTGAAAATCATATTAAACAATATTTTGTGGCAATATTTAAGAAAATAAATATTTTATGTTATTTATACTGAAATCATTATTTAAAAAAACTTATCATTGTTTGGAAATTCGATTAATTATTAAAATTATCTTGATAAAACTCATTGCCTAAATTATCTTGACAGCATTATATTTGACATGAAATTTATCGTATTTTGCGATAATAATTTTAACTATCTTTTCTATCAGAGTTTAAAATTACGAAATAAACTTGCTAAAGCATTCAAAATTCCTATTTAAAATTATTTCATGAGCCACACTTTCATGAAGCACTATATTTGGAAAATTCAAATTCGTTTTTAAATTATTCATTAACAAAATTAGTTTTTGACTTCATATTGTCAACTATTTGTTGAGTTCAAGATGAGAACTCAACAGAATAAGTTCTAATTTTCATTGTAAATAACCATTTTCACGATATAAAACGATTGATAGGCTTAATATTAAATCATTCTTAATAATAACTTATTGAAAATTCACTTTTCAAACACTAACATTAATTTATGAGAACAACTCTCGTCCTATTTAATTAAAATCACTAAGATAAGATTTTGATAAAAGCTTTATTAAAAATTATAACAACTCAACATTGAAGTATCTCTATTGATTTGAAACTTCTACAAAATAATTTATGACCCGATAAAAATGTTGAAATTGATCGAATAACCTTGTAATACCTGAAATCTCAAATTTGATTTCTTTCATGATACCACACTATTTTGTCTAATGATAAAATTCGATAATCTAGTTTTCTAAACACAATACTCCTTGAATGATTTTTTTAATTATTAAAATTAGGGTGAAAAATTAATAATTTGATTTTAATGTTGATTTTCGATCAATACAATTTCAACTCAACAATGACTTAACTTATCCAGCAGTATTTTGACAAAAATCGTGGTAGCGAGCCTATTGATAACACAGAGGCTTGCGCTAATTGTTTATTATAGATCTTATATACAATTTTATAAATAGTGAATTCCAACAATATCCCGAAATGAACAATAAAATAAACTTCCCAATTGGAAATATAGGCTCAAAATTTTTCTTCCAAATAGGTTTAGACAAGTTTTTTTAAATTAAAATCAATTTATTAATGCAAATAATCGCTTTAAACTTTGTCCTATAATAATTTTTCCAAATGCTGCATTGACGTTTTAATTTAATTGTATATCTTCTGATTCTTTCACTGGTCTTTATGTCAGTCGGTGTCATATGTAAATCGCATGGAATAACTCTATTCTAAGGAATTTAGAATTTTTTCCTGGTTGACTATATGTTATCAGTGGCTCTTGTCATTAATTGTTTCTGTGCGACTAATAATTAAAGACTCATATTTTAATATTATTTCCCTTAATTATTAATAATATTAAAACTATAACCTTTAAATTTTTCAGCATAAAAATACTAATTTTATACATTATTAAAGATTTTGAGACTACATGATACTCAGACGTTTCAGGAAAGATAAAGACACAATCAAAACGTTGTAAATACACCTGTTGTTCTATTTACAATTGGTTATTAATTTTATCCGCACAACTCCAATGGTGGAAACAAGAAGCAGCCTCGCTGCTTACCCAACTAAGGGAAATTTCTTTGAAGTAGTGAAATAATTATCCAATAAAATTGCTAAAAAGGTTGATTTTCAATATCCATAATATTAATTCCAACATATCTTAATATTGCAGTACACAAATTACTTTTTAGACATGTAAAGTGCTACTATAGTAGTTATTGGGTAAAGTTGGGTAGCTTTTATTTCTTGCAGTATATTTTTGCTTGATTTGAATTCGTTTTTTAATGAAATTCATGGCACCACATTTTATTTTAATTAATAATTTATTTTATTTTATTTACCAAAATTTTAACTTATTATTACTATAAATATTAATATTGAGCTGTATATTCGTTGTAAATTTCTGTAAAAACCTGGAAATCATACTTAATATAACTTTTTAAATCGTTTTGAATTATTTTCTCATCTATTTCGCTCCAAGGTTTTACATAACTTCGTATTTATTATATCAAATTATTGGTTTTAGATAGAAAATGATAATATTTCTAGGGATTTCAAATGATCCACTCTCTGGGCGGAGGCACTGGATCTGGTTTAGGTTGCCTTTTGACAAATAAAATTAAAGAAAATTTTTCTGAAAAAATCATGTGCAACTTTTCAATATTTCCATCCGAAAAAGTAATTTAAAAATATAGAAGGGTTTAAGAATAAAATATTATATAGATATCCGATGTCGTAGTAGAACCGTACAACACAACATTATCTGTTGAACAATTAATGGAAAGTAGTGACCTGACATTCGTTCTTGACAACGAGGCGTTGTGCAATATATGTATAGAAACGATGAAAGTAGATGAACCTACATACGGTGATTTGAATCAGCTTGTTTGTGCTAGCATGTCCGGAGTAACTACTTGCCTTAGATTTCCAGGTCAGTTAAATGCTGATCTCAGAAAATTATCAGTAAACATGATTCCGTTTCCCAAGTTACATTTCTTGGTAACGAGTTACGCACCCCTGGCACCACAAGACAATTGTGAACACGTGGTCAAAAACGTTTCAAGCCTTTTGCATCAACTCTTGCATCCGAATAATTTGATGGCATCCTGTGACACTACACAAGGCAAGTATCTGTCAACTGCGGTAGTTTTTAGAGGAATTGTAAGCACAAAAGTAAAGAAAAATTCAACAATTATTTATCGATTCATAAATTTATTACAAACAGGAAGTTGAAGAAGAAATGCTTCAAATGCAAGCAAAGTTGAGCGAAAATTTCATAGAATGGTTACCAAGCAATGTGTCTACAGCTATGTGTGATGTAGCTCCACCTGGTTGCTGTATGTGCGCAACGTTCATCGGGAACACCACAGCTATTCAGGATTCATTTGTTCGCTTGGCGGAAAAGTTTTCAAGCATGTTATCGCAAAAGGCTTTTCTTCACTGGTATGCTGAAGAAGGATTACAAGAAAACGAATTCAATAATGCACTTGACAAATTAAAATCCCTAGCTTCTGAATATCAGCGTTTCGCGAAGAATGAGCAGTAAATCCTGGAAATTCAAAAATACGATGTGATAAAAATTTGTAATCTTTCATAAATACATCGATTTCACTAATTTTCTTTTAACATTTGATCACTCTCGTGTCAAATTGTGAGCTCTGAAAAGACCGAAATAAAAGAAAATGATAACTTTGTCACAGTGGAATTGGTCGGAGTATAAGAGAGACTGAAAGATCTCACATTGAACACAATGTAAAATAATTTCTTATTCATATTTTGATAAATAGCTCCTTAATACACACACATATATATAGCCATTATTTATTTAATTATTAAGAAGCATACAAACGATAATTGGATAATTCTGTATTCATACTGTTTTCCTCTGATATTATATTCATATAGAGTTACTGTGGATGTAGTTTGAATGGTGTTTGATATCAAATAAAAGCTTGCATATATTATAAACAAAATTAAATTATAAATGATTTAGAAGTCACCACAAGATAACAAATAAAAAGTCATCTTAACAACAAGAAACTAAATTCTTATTAGAGTAAATAGCAAAAGATAGCACTGACATTAAATAAGTAAAATAAACAAATAATCTATAATAGTTCTATGGATGAGCCTGACAGTCTTATTTTAGTGATATCAAATGTACAAATATCAACATTATCTATTCAAAATTATTCCTCGATAAAATCATAAAAAATTGAAAATCTATTGTTTTTGAAATTCTATTGAGAATTCAAATTAATAATTGTCGGTAAAATTTTATTTCAGTAAAACATTTTGACATAAACATTCATTTCATTGGATGACAAAAACCGTTTATCGATGTTAGCAAATTCTAATAATTTGCCTTTATAAAAATATCATTGAGCATTGATTTCAAAGATTGCATTTCACTGATCAATGAATACATGAATTCCAGCATTTTGATTAGTTATTTGATTCTATTGATCTGAAAAGAAAGGCTTAAACTCTCGTTTTACTGTTATGTTTCGAAAGACAAAATTTCAATATTGTTGTAATACTAGATGATTCAATTAACAATCTTGTGCAAATTTAATCACAGAATTTTAATCATTATTTCTCTTAAACACTTATTAAAAGATTTATCAATGAAATAACATATCAAATTTTGTTGGATATCCATATAAACTCATATAGGTATTTTTTAATAATCAAATACAACAATTAGAAATAAAGGCATGTAATTATAGATAAATATTTTAAAAAAATTATAAATATATAATTATATCGTGAGCGACAGTAAAATTTTATGAAAATAAATTAGTAAATATGATTAATTCACATTGCCATAGAAATACTAAGCGTAAACATAGTAATTCGAAATTAAATTTCAAATCACTATGGCAACGTAGAAAATTGTTACGGAAAACATAAAATGAGTAATACATACTAGAAACTCCCACAATCTGAAATAGTATTTTAAAAAAGCTATCAGCAGTCATTTGCACAAAATTTTCTCGTACTTTACGCCAAGTGGATTTACGAATTTTAAATTATCATTTGCATTATGTCGGTTCAGTTCAATTTACGCATATGATATCAGAATCAGTTCGAAATATTCATTCATTATTCAACTTGGATTTTTCATTATCTAAACTTTACGACAATGGTAATTACTATTATTGTTATTCATATCATTGATTTTTCTTCATCAATCTCTGAGTTGAGAAATGTTAACTGCGATCTCCACAAAGTCTGAAAAGAATTTGTTGGAATTTTTAATTCATAATTTTTACATCGAAGTAAGGAGCCACTTAATATCCTCAATCAAATTTTTTTTACTCTTGAGGTCACAACGCTACTCCTTTCAAAATCACGCATTACACGTTTGTTAATTATTATTATAATCAATAAAAATATTATGTTGTTCGTTGTTATTTATTTGTATTAGTAGCATGCGTCTAATTATCTGTTAGTTGTCAGATCCTTGGTGGAAACATCAATTATTGGCTTTTAACAACTTATAATTAATTAACGGTTTGAATCATCGATAATATCTTGTGGATTTGAATTAGAATTGCCTAATTGAACTGATGATTTATGAGTCTTCTCAATTGAGAAAATTAGAAATACCAATTCCAAAAATAAATTGTAAAGATTATAATGGTTAACTGATTGATATTGAGAATTGACTACTCCCAGATTAGATTACTGGTTAATTCGAAACATTGACATATTTGCTTAAATTTATTATTAGTAATCATGAGTATGTGATTTTATATTAGTTATATCACTTAAAGCAAAATCACAAAATCTAATGTGCTTCAATAATTGAAAATGTTAGTTATTTATTCCAATTAGATAAAATATTGGATACATAATCGAAAATATGAATTTTACTGAATTATCGTCAAATTTTTTTAAAATCCTATTAAATGCCAAAATATATAAAAAAATCACCACAAAGAACACCATTATGACTCATTATTATTATAAGCCATTAATAAAAGAAATGTTACAAATGTTGCATCTCAGGGCTATAAAAAGAAAAACTGTCATAGCAAAATGTCACTACAAATAAAAGCTATAGTGATAAACTATGCAGCACCCTATACATCTACATTTTACTAATTCGTTGTTCCTGCTCGTCTAGCTCTTTAATAATTCCACTAGGTAAATCTTCGCCGGTTTGTTCTCGGAGAAATTTCTTGGTCTCTTGAATGTCGTCATAAAGATACTCTTTTGGCATATTGAACATCTCTTCCCAATTGACAGTGATACCTTTAATGTCAATGGTTCCTTAATGAAAAATATAATTTGTAAATTCCTTCCATTATAAGCAATCATTCTGTGAAGAATAATTTATTTATTATTTAAATAAATATTCGAAGTTCCGAAGTTCTTGGTTTTCACATTATCGTACATTTTGTAACCACGTCCTTTACATGATCATCTATATTCCTTAAGTTTGGTTTTGTTGTTACCGATTTTTGTGTTACAAGAAAGTTGATCAAAATATTTCAATTATTAATTAATAATTCTCATATTTCTATTTATAGGCAAACTATAATAATAATAATAATATTATTATTAATTATATTATTAAAATTTATTTTTAAAAAATACAGATATTAATTATTTTACCTTGCTTTGGTATCAA
The DNA here is from genome assembly GCA_037951405.1 of Platydemus manokwari. Lineage (NCBI taxonomy): Eukaryota > Metazoa > Platyhelminthes > Tricladida > Geoplanidae > Platydemus > Platydemus manokwari. The sequence continues at coordinate 1,987 of JBBMOY011706955.1, read as the reverse complement.
TCCTATAGGACTGTGTTCTGCAATATCTTCCCCATTTACTCGTCGACACATCCAATCAATAACTCTGATATTATCACCGAATCCAGGCCATACAAATTTTCCCTTACTGTTCAATCGGAACCAATTGACATGGAAAATAAGAGGCATTTTGCGTCCAGGTTTCTCCAAATCAAGCCAGTGTTGGAGATATTTACCGAAATTGTAACCCATAAACGGACGCATCGCCATTGGATCGTGCATTATTTGCTTGCCTAAAGTGAGCATAATATTAATAACAACTAATAGAAAAGCACCTTTGAATTCTGCTGCTGCTGTTGCTTCCGACTTCAGTGATGCACCCAGCATAACACCGTGTTTCCAATTAAATGATTGCAATATGAGAGGAATACCCTCTGGTCTTCTACCACCAAAGACTAAAGCAGAAATTGGTACACCTTTTGGATCTTCCCAAGCAGGGTGTATTATGGGGCATTGCCTAGCAGGACAGCAAAATCTTGAATTAGGATGAGCTGCTGGTCCCTTAGATTTATCTCCTACTTTCACTTTTTCGCCCAACCACGAAGTTATTTCTAGATTCTAAATGATATCATTTGGCTAAAAATATAAAGGATACAAAAACAAAGTAATTACTCGGTCAACTTCATCTTCCATTCCTTCCCAATAATAACCTCCGTCACTAGTTTCAGCTACATTTGTAAAGATGCTATTTTTTTGAAATGTTTTCATAGCATTTGGATTTGTTTTGTAATTTGTACCAGGCGCCACTCCAAAGAAACCTGCTTCAGGATTAATAGCATGCAAAACCCCCTAGATTTCACAATGAGATAATTTCTACCATCAAGATAATTACGTGTTCATCGAATCTCATCCAAGCAATATCATCGCCAACAACTTGAACTTTCCATCCAGGCAATGATGGTTCTAACATTGCCATGTTTGTCTTGCCACATGCACTAGGAAATGCTGCAGCAATGAACTTTTCTTCTCCTTTCGGATTAGTCACAGACATAATCTAGTTGTTTAGATTTGGTGATTGAAAATAGTATTTTTATGTAAATAAATCTTACCAGCATGTGTTCAGCCATCCACCCTTCATCATATGCGATTCTACCTGCAATCCGTAAAGCGAAGCACTTTTTACCCAATAAAGAATTTCCTCCATAACCAGACCCATAGCTTATTATCAATCTTTCATCAGGTAGATGTGCAATCAAGGTTTTTTCAGGATTACAAGGCCAGTGGTTAATGACTTTTCCTGGAATGATAAATAGATTTTCTTTAACATTTCCAATAAATCAAAATTTATTTGCATAATATTGGTCTTTTTAAATGATACATAAAATTATATTGGCTCTTCCGAGTTATCATTTTTAATTCCTAATTCTAGCAATAATAAATAGGTTTATTTGATTTCTGATAATGGATATTTTCCATTATAAAAGCTATTATCCAGAAAATATCATTAACAGGCAAAATATCGATACTGTATTTATCATTGCTATTTTTTTATTTGCACAAGTATATTTGTAAAAATTCAAAACATATGTCATACAAAAATACGCCCTTGGTGACACGTGTCGCTTCAAATTGGGCAAATCGGATTGTGGTATGCTTATATTTATATCTCATACATATTTCTGTTGTAAAATAACCCAAACTATTACGCTTCAAAATGAATTCTATAGCCTACTTATTTACAGAATCCAATAATTCATTAGATATATTTGTATTTAAAAATGATAATACGTGTGAGTATTATTGCCAATTTTTATCTTAATGGCAATAAAATATTCTTCTTAGCATTTTCTAATGAAAATAAGATTATAAAATTCCTTTGTTGTAGAATTCAAAAATTATTCATTATCGATTATAAAATGTCTAAAAATTAAAATCCTGAAATATATGATATGCCCATTAAAATGCAGAAATGACTGTACTAGGATGCACGCACAAGTCTTATAGTGATCATGTAAAACACACTTTGATG
>JBBMOY011705844.1:0-13491 GCA_037951405.1 Platydemus manokwari | reverse complement strand
GACCGATCGCAAATTCAAAAAATAGAAATTGATATCGTCCACTAAAATATAATCTATAAAATTAAATAAAAAATGAATTCCGATAGCGATTAAAGTAATGCCAAACGTTAAATAATTTTTCATATTCTTCGGTGTTGTTTCCGATTGTGAGTTGGTGGCGGGTGGGATAACATTGTCCATTCCATCACTGTTTGGAATCGTCATTTATTTATTTTGAATTCAATTATAAATCGTTGTTTATAGTAAAATCGATTCTGTCAATAAATATCAAACGGGTTCTGTGTTGAGTTTAAGCAAAATTTTGGCAGTCATAGATGTTTATCGTTAACTAAACATCAATTATGTTGTGATATGATTATAGAGCTAATGTCGATATTTCAAAGAAATCCGAATATCATCTTTTTAATTGACATGTGCATTTTCTAAATTATTTTTATTTTATTATTTTAGTTTTCGTTTTTAAAAATTCTTCAATCGTCTATTAAAATACTATGTAAAAACAAATGAAATAGTCATTGGTTTCGTTTAATATTGGACTCATTGATAATGTCTAGAAGGCAAGAAAGTAAAGTTTTAAAAAATAATTAAAAAATTCGAAATAAATATACTTAGAAATATTCTCAAGAAAATCATTAATAATTTGCTTAAATAAAAAAAAATAAAAATTAATAGAATATTCCAGAAGAATTTGTTTAAATAAATCAATGTAATAATGTGTTTAGGAATATTATGAAAGAACCCATTTTTCATAACAATGACCAATCTTTTTTGGTCGGTAACTTAAGTTCTTAGCTTATGTGTGATTTTAGTAATCGGTATTTTTGATTATTTTTCATTCTGTTTTTGACTTTCGGACGCTGATCCCGTTTTCGGTGATTTTCTTTGTGAATTGCGAAAAGATTTGCTGTTGTTGTTACGACTTTGAGTGTAATATTTTAGTTAATACACATTTTCCTATCTAATTTGTTGATTGATAACCCAATAAATAAGATCACGCATTCATTTGTCACTTTCTTGTTGAGGCTTCAGAATCATCAATAACTCAAGACTATTGATTGATCTTGTTTTCAACGTTGTTTAATTTTTATTCACATATTAATGTACAAAAGTATTGAATTTTTATTTCACAATTTCCGCCAATAATTTTATTGAATAACAATTTTATGTATTAAAGAATAATTGTGAAAATGTGAAAAAATATAATCTTTAATTTTTATGTGAATAGCTTTTATGGAATGATTTTTACATTTCTTAAAAAATGTCGATAAATTAAAAATGTCAAATCTCTTCTTTAAAATATATTTTTAATAATAAATAAATTAGTAATAAATAAATTAGTAATAAATAAATTAGTAATAAATAACTTCTTTATTAAATTCTAAGAGAAAAATTTAAGATAATCACAGTTTTTTTAGATTGAGATGAGATTCTGCAAAGTAAAACGAAGTTGCACTTTGAAACCTTTATTTTAGTAATTAGACCTTTGAATACCTCCACAACCATACATGAATAGCAACCAACCAATAACCGCAGAGCTAGAATGTAAACGACAACTGGAAAAAGGGACACAGCCATACAACAACAATACACACCGAAGGATTGACCAATCCCACTCTTTCAAAAACTAATAAGCTCAATAGGAACATGGAAAATCAAAGATAGAATCAAAATGTGATACCATACATGGCACAAAAATTACACACAGATCTCGAGTATAAATACCGATATAAAGATGGCAAACTGCCAGTCGGAAGTCAAGTAGTAGTAGTGTTGGTGTACTTTTGTAAGTGGTACTAATCAGTATTCAGGTTGGAAATGAAGTCATAGCCATCGACTTATGAAGTTTGTGATTATTCAGTTGTTTATAAGCAGTTTTGCTCTACAATCGACAACTCCTATTTGAATGACATCATAAGTTGAGCACTTCACAAAGAAAAGTGATAATTATCAAGTAATATTAAAACTTGTTTCCAGATCATACTTTTACAACTCCAATTCGGACGAACTTGTTTGTGCAATTTTTAAACGAGATTGTTAAAAGTTGGTGTTTTTGGTGATATTTTATGCCACCGCTTATTTATTTTGCACATTGTGATTTCTCCATATTTTATTATTCAAAAATAATTGATTGTTACTTATTGATTGCATTGTATTTTATTTATTTATCTTCAATTACTTTTCATCAGAATAATTTTTACATAAAATATAAATAAATCCACCAAATATTTAATTTTAAAATCAAGATTAAAAGTGACACGCACACCCAACACTGAACTTTATCTTGGGAGTTAATCAACAATTAAATCTGAAAATTATATTAACTAAAATGTCACAAACTCAGTCACAAATGGTTACTGTTAAACATCTTTTCAAATCATCGATGGTCTATCACACAGGATATGATAAGCACTCAAAAATCAAAGACAGAATGTCCTTATCCATAGCAGTGAACTTATATTCTCTTATTTTAGCTTGCCATTAATAAGGGTCTCGTAAATGTTTTGAAGTGATTTTGAATACACCATTATGTTGATCAATCAAAAGGACTGAAATGGTATTTGGGAAATCATCGTGTGTAAACATGGTTAAACCCCAACTCTCAAAATCAATATTATATTTCTTAAAATATCATTAATAATGCGTTATAAATATTTATAAAACACAGATTTATAATCAAAAATAAAGCGCGAAAAATCAAAATATATTTTTAATAAATTCAATCAATTGATTCAACAAATAATTAATTAATCAATCAAATTAAAAAATAATTCATCAAATTCATTGAATATATTGATTTGCTCAATTAGCAACTCATTATGTAATAGTTATTGATTAGTTTATTCGATTTCGAATGGAATTTCTTTGAATTGCAGTGAGATCTTTAGCGATGAATACAAAATGGTAAATCAAATAGAATGTAATTAGAAATTGGAATGTTATTGGCATTATCAATGTATAGCTACCATGAAGAGAATCAGTTATTATCTTTAATTGAATGATATCACTGATGAAATAGGAAATGTTCATATATGTTAAGATGAGGGATAGAATTGACAATATAATGATAGGAATCAGAAATCGGATCTCAGTTTTAAATGAGCAGCAAATAGTGAACACACCAATGACAATCAACGTGACCGATCGCAAATTCAAAAAATAGAAATTGATATCGTCCACTAAAATATAATCTATAAAATTAAATAAAAAATGAACCCCAATAGCGATGAAAGTAATGCCAAACGTTAAATAATTTTTCATATTCTTCGGTGTTGTTTCCGATTGTGGGTTGGTGGCTGGTTCGTTAGCAATTTCCATTTTATTCAAAAGTCAACGTGTCCACTATTACTGAGTTTATGAATATTCAAATGTTCGACTGATAATTTTATGAACCTCTCATCATTGATTGTTGTAATTGGTCAATGTTCAATATTGATATTGATAAATTCCATTTTTATCAATCTGATCGAACTAGTCATTAGCGATAATGTATCAATTTGCAAAATTCAAAACATTAAAGTAATCGCAATAGGAACAGATGTTCACATCAAATATGAATGCAATTAGGTCGAAAAATTATTAATTTATGTATGGGAATATTTTCAACTCATCCCGTTACGTCTGGTACTTTGCGATTATTAGATTTATATTAGATTTTTAGTTAATTCTTTAATACAATTGTTCTCACTATTGCCATCTTAATTAAGAAGGTTTTGAGTCTTTTAAATGGGGCACCATTTACCATTTTCTAAAGGTTCTCATCTTACACTGATTTTAAAATTCGTTTTAATCGATATTTCAAATTTAAGAAACCAATCGAGCAACGTTATATTTCGTTTAATTTGTCTGTTTTATTTACATAATTAAAGTTAAAAATACAATTCATCCTTAAAAATACCAATAATGTGTATAAATGATAAATGAACTCCCAATTTGGGACTGTTTTAAATCCTGCATGTTATCGAATAAAATAATAATTTAGTTCATTATTATAGTTTTATTGCATTGACAATCTAATAATCAATAATTTTACACATAAATGAGCCTAGTGTATAGCGGAATAAATAATTAAGGATTATTTCGACATCAAATTATTAAATTAATTCTGAGAAAAACCAATCACTAAATTAGCGGTAATTTGTATTTTTATCTACATATTTTCCATGTAATTAAATTATTTAGTTTAGTAACGATAAATTTTTAATTAGAGCATGTGGTTTTATATGGAATTATATAGAAATTAAAGATTCATATCCATAAATGGAAGTTCTAAACATAAATGAAGACACTAAAAAAAGGGTTTCAACAGAACAATGAGAAGTAAGAAATGATTTCCACTTATTATATAAGGTTAGGTTCAAGCGTAAGTGTAAGGAGAGTTGTTCATTACTACCGTGAGATTTATTTAAAAATATGATAAAAAAAACTTAAAATTTACATGGGATTAAAATTATAAAAATTTGTGTTAAAAGGTATTTAAAAAAATATTTTAAAAATAAATATACCATATGGATCTTGCTTTAAATTTTTGCTGTTTATCTCACAATTTTCAAAATTATTAAAATTAGTAAAAGTAAAATTGAAAAATTTTTCAATCAATATAAAAATGAGCATTTTTATTGGAATTAAACAAAGAAGATGGGAATAAATTTTAAAATTTGTTTGAAAATTGATGAAATTTATAATTGTTCGGTTGAAAATGTCTCTTTGAATTTGGAAATTAAAACCGAAGAAATTTTATCAACTAGCAACTGCAGGTGATAGTTCGAAATATTCTTGAAACAGCCGAAAATAGATTTTGTGGTAATTTTTTCAGAATTTTGTCACTAGGTAATCCTGTTTTGATGATTTATTTATGATATTTTCATTTGGTATGTCAATTGGTGTAGAGCATACTGCAGTGTTTTCATTTAGTTGGTGTTAGTAGCGCCTACTTCGCTTTTAATTGATGTTTCAACAGAAGATCTCATTTTCTTAAAATTTATTTCCTTATAACACTTAATTTAAATTTTTAAACAAATTATAATTCCGGAAAGTTTCAAAATCAATCTTAATCAGGTCTATATACAACAATATTAAAATAACTTTAAATTATCTTATTTTATATAATAAATTTTAAAACACTATTTTTTAAATTTATTATCTTATTATTTAAAATAATCTTTAAAATAATGATTTTAAAATTAATTTAAAAATTATTTTGAAATTTTGAAATTATTATCATTTAATTAAAATTAATGCTCACAGTTGGTAATCATAATTAGATTTGATTAATAAGATCCCCGATACATACATATATAATCTTCCCACATCGGTAAATAGGCAAGATGGAATAGCGCATAAAGAAATAAGCAATCTTAAAATATTATTTAAAAAAATATTTTCTTGAGATTTCTATTTCTTCATACCGCAAAGAAAATTCTCTAAGTCATTTGTACTATTAATTAAAAATCAAGATAAATTCTGATAAAATGTGCTTCACACTTACCATTTTACAATTTCTTGTGTGATGAATTAGATATTATCGATTTTATATAGATAGAAGTTATCGTTTCAAGTAATTCCGAAAACTTTAGAAAATATTTCTCGTCAAAAGTTATTTAGTACGAATACGGTGATAAGAGACTTCTGAATAAACGAACATCTAAATCTCATTTGAAATAATAAGGCTAGAGTGACTGATCAGCATCAGAGCTTAATGATGTCTCCTTGTAAAGACAATACATATTAATATATTGCATAAAACCAATTAGCCAACCAACAATGGCTCAGGTGGGTTTTTATTTTTACTAAATAGAAAATAATGGGTTATGATCAATGGATAAAAGAATATATCATTATCTCTTTATAATGAACGGAATTTATTTATGGCTGGTATATTTTATCTGACTCTTTTAAATACGGTTTCAATCGAACCGAAAGTACTCACAATTTTTTTATTTCAACTATATTTACTTATATCAAATGAAAGAAGTTTTGTTACAAATCAGCAATCACTTTCATACGAAAATTGAGCTAATCTTTACCGCTGATACGTTAATAATATTCTCCAATACTTTAGTTCAATTGTCCCATTATCAAAGTATGGAGTATATATCAGGGTATTTCAAGAGGATGGAAGCGCTTATGCATATAATGATAATTATAATAAAACATTATAAGGAATCTCATTATTGTACCTATGTAGTCAAAATCAGATGAAACGTAGAAGATGGTCACGAATAGCGAATAAAACGTCATGCAATATTTAAAGGACAGCAATTGGATGACGATGAATACCTGATTGATATTAATAATTATAATGAAACAGGAAATTTAAATATTCCACCAATTTCCACAAGTTATTGATTTATTTACAAAATATGGATGGCGTATTACTTTGAAATATAAAAAATAAGAGACTTTATTTGAAGCATTTTAAAATTATTTTGAACGAGATAGAAGAATTTGAAATATATTTGGTTTGATAAAGAAGTAAGCATGTTAGAAAATTTTGTGATGAAAATAATATTATTTTATATCATACAGAAAATGAAGGCGAGTCAGTTTTTGCTGAATGATTTAGTAGAACCTTGAAAAATATACCGTGGAAACAATTTACAGCTCTTGAAGATCAAAAATGGGATAATAATTTATTACAGAATGAGTTAAATAAATATAATAATATAATTCGTTCTAGTATTGGTATAAATCCAGTTGAATTTAGTGAAAATGCTGACATTGTTAAAGAAATAATTGGAAAACTTAAAAATGAAAATGAAGGTTCTTCATAAACCTCTTCGGGCAATAATTTAAAATCAAAACTCAAATTTAGAGGTTTAGATTGTATAAGAAATTTTAAATATAAAAATATATTTGAAAAAGGTTATACCACGAAATATTCCAAAGAAATCTTTATTATTAAATAAGTTTGCAAAACTACACCTATAACTTTTAAAATAATAGATTTAAATTGGGAAAAGATTCTTGTAAAATTTTATCTAAATGAGTTAGTAAAAACTAGTTTTTGAATTGTAAGCTATTGTTTAGTTTGCCTCGCTTTTGAACTCCAGTTTTCGCAGAACCATTTCGATAGCGGGTTACCATCTACCGAGAACAGCAACCACAAATGTGGGTAATTCAACTGACTATCCTGGTTTGATTTTCGCAATATCTCTCCTGAGATCCAGTGAGAACGCCACTAAATAGCGTATTAGATTGTCAAATTATGACAAAAATTGGAAATTATTTAATGAATAAAAATTCACAAGATCTTCGATTTTTTATAATAAGTTATAGTGTAATATGTCACATTAAAAAAATAATATAGAATTAATGGTTAAAATTAAAAATTAAATTAATAAATTAATAAATTAAAATCAAAATCAAAATAATGTTTGAAATCAAAATATTTTTTACACTAAAAGTAAGAAATGTTTTTATTTTGTTTTCATATAATGAGTTAAAGACCAAAGATAATAATATAATTACATTTATAATAATACATTCAAAAGCTTAAATCGTCTAGAATTTTCTTGCACTCTAGACTTGTATATGTGTTTAAAAGCATAGAAATCAAAATTTCGTCACTGAAATAGAAAAGTAGTAAAATACAAGCTTACATGGAGCAATTACTTCATTTACCAAATCAAGCTGAAAACTGATATCTTTATTCATCGATAGTAAATGGAGGTGTCGGACTTATTGGATTGATTGATGAATATCACACTCAGTGCATTGTTCAAGCATTTCGTCTTTTAAACTCCGATTGCCCACTAACAAAGAGAATTATCTCTGATTCACTTTGTTTTGTTTCTTCTACAAGGCTTTGTAACACAAATCCATCAATCGGTGAAAGCTTTGAATGAATTAATGGTAAAAAAAATCTATAGTAAACTCTGCTTTTAAAAAGACTTGGTGGATACGTGTTATCAATGCTGCGAAATACTTTGAAAGTACTCACAAAATTAGCCTGATTTTTGAATCTTTTAAAGATTAAACTTGCTTGAGGATGACTTCTGATTTTTGCGGAACTTACAACTTTGGCTCTCGTAATTGAAAATAACTGTCTCTTGTTTTACATCAACTGATTCAGGAATCTTATTCGTCAAAATGGCTTGATAGTAAAGGCAGTAATTTTATTGCAGATACGATTAAGCTATTTCCACGAATTAATAAGATGATTTTTCGTAGTGACCTGAAATATTTTGCGTTTAAGTTCATTCATCGAGCTAGAACAAATACTCTAGCAATTAATGCATCGCCTTGGAAAACAAACGAGGAAAGCCAAAAGTGCCGACGTTGTCATAGTTTCCCTGAAACCATGACACATGTACTACAGTGCTGCAACCCAAACAAAAAGCTACAAACTGCTCGCCATGATGCATGCCTGAACAAAATTGTTAACTGTCTTCGATCAAAAAATATTATTGTAGTAGTGAATCAAATGTGATCACTGTTACCGGGCAGAAAAGAGCGCATCGATTTATTGGTTAATGATGTAGAGCGAAGAAAGATCTTAGATATAAAATGTCCGATCGACATATTACAAAACTTCGAGGAGTCAAACAAAAATAATATAATTCATTATACCAGATTTCAATATTGAGCTTTTCACGTGCATTATAGGCTACCTCTGTACAGTTCCGGCATCAACAAAAGCTATTTAGGCAAAAATTGGAGTGCCAAAGAATAAAATCTAAAACCTGGTCAAAGAATGCGCAATTTCAAATATTGAATATTCGGCAAAAATCTGGCAATTTCACTCGACCGGTGTTTTGATAGATTTTATCTAACACAATATAGAATCAAACAATTCTTACACAACGAAAAGCCGAGATGAACGAAAGTAAAAGTAAGATCGTGCAAAAGCACAAATCAAAGCTTTCAGACTCAAGCAGGTCACAATCAATCCAATAAACCAAGCAAATTTGTATTTAAATAAATCTTGTAACACAGTAATAATAATGACAATAATAATAATGCTAAAAACCGTAGTAATAATGTTGATAATAATATTAATTATTATTATTACTGTGATAGTAACAGTGATAATAATAATGATAATAACAATAATAATAATAATAATAATGATAATAATAATAATAATAATAATAATAATAATAATGATAATGATAACAATAATAATAATGATGATAATCATATTAATGATAATAATAATAATGATAATAATAATAATGATAATAATAATAACAATAATGATAATAATAATAATAATAATATCGATAGTAAAAATCAGGCAAAATATTAAAGCAAAATATAATCTAATAATTAAACCAAGCATGATTATTTTATGGTAAACTGTTTTCACGATATATCAAAGTCACAACATTTATTCGAGTAATTTTTCAACGAAATTTCATTTCTCAATGGGAGTCATTTGAGGACTGGATTTGGTTTTCAAAATATTGCTTGCAGCTGATACTGGTCTGCTGGTTACAGTATAATCATCTCCTCCTTTAACTATTGGTTTTGGTTTTTCGAAAACTATGCTATTGAACTGCTTCTCAGAGTTGCTGTTTCCCTTCTTGCCATCGCAGATAATTCTGTTGATATGATTCAAAAGTTGCTCGATTTTCTCCGGAAACTCATCGATTTTACTTGACAACTGTCGAGTATCAATATCTTTGTAGATTTGATCGGTGACTCCCGTTTTGATGAATTTCTTTCCAAATTTCGTGGTATTGATACCGCTCCACATAATAAACTTCGTCATCACAAATTTCACCATTTCGTGCTCGTTTCCTTGCAATTCAATATCGGCCTTTACCATTGCGAATCCTTCATTCAAAATAGCAATAAACATATTCAACAAGACGAAAATTATGAACAGAACATAACAAGCAAACACAATCGGACCGAATATCGGTTCTCTCTGATAAAGTTCAAGAAAAGCAAATTTACCCAGAGCGATTTGCATACTGGCTTCAGTAGCGAATAGGAATGTATGATAACGATATAAAGAGTCCATAAATAAAGAATAAAAAACCATTACAAAAGCCAGGAAAGTGATGGCGAAAATAATAAAGAATTGTCTTAAATCTCTTCCACAATAAGCCAAAACTGCACCCAGCATTCCGATTCGTCTATTAAATCTTAGCAAACGGATAAACTTCAATGTGGATGCAAAGACGATTAATGAAATCAAATAGCCGAGATTTTCATTCCAAAAAGCTACCGTGTTAAAATTCAGATACACATTACCACCATATTTTTTAAATTCACTCGTTAATGCATTCGTTGCGGTCCTGACATACACAAACCCAGCAACCGCAGCAAACGATCCAACAATAATAAAAACTTCACAAAGATTCCAAAATTCGAAAAAGTATTTCCATTTCTGTTTCCTAATATTTCTTATTTCCTTAATTATCATAAGCAGGATGAATACTGCATAGAGAACCTGAGCGAATACTTCTAATGCTTTCACGCCACCACTATATAGAGCTAGCAAATTAGCTGGTTCTACTCTATAGACAGGCCACATTCCTCCAGTACCCGGTAATTCTAATACGTATTGATTGATTGCAAATAGATTAATATTAGGATTGTATGTCGTAAATTCGATAAATATAGCACGTGTTTGAAAATCAATCCAGTTGTTATCCCGTAGTTCGGAGACATCCTTAAATATGTTGCTGATATTCTTGCGGAATTCGTAGACAAATCCACCACCAGAATAAAGCCCGATTCGACCAATATAAGGAACTCCTTTCAATGAAGATTCTTCGACATAGGAGAATTCTTTAGCAACGGTAACATTTGGTCCAATAGGTTCCCATTTTTGTCCATATTTACCGGTGTCTTGGCTAAAGATGTTGTAGTCCGAATAGCAGTTTTTCACCAATGGTTTGACATAATCGTATACTTTACAGCTGTCTATCAAATTAAACCAAATATTTTTTCCCAAATATAACAAATCTTACTTTTCTTGCTTCTGACCTGTCTCATAATGGCATATCCGATCAATCTGTTATTTCTATTTCTTATGAAACCTCGTTGATACAATTGCGGTTTATTGTTGTACCATACTGGAGCTCGAAGACCGGGAACAAGTACATTCAAAGCCCATACCCAGAACTGCTCTTCTCGGGTAATCTGTTGAATATAAAAATTTTTTTCTTTATTTATCAAAAATAATAAAATCCAGAAATACAAAATATTTCCAAAAACCTTTTAAGATAAATTAATCCGATTATGAATATGTCTTTGGGCTTAAATTAAGAAAAAGAGTCATCTGACGTAATATTAATGCATGAGTTTTCGTGTATTATTTAATTTCAAAATTTATTCATAATGATATTTTTTTATCATATTTTCACTTCAGATTTATAAAAAATAGGAAAACCACAAAATTATATCAGGAAAACAACAATCACAATGTTATGATGATTCAATATTTTGAATGTAATTGTTTCGATTATCCGGATTCACAATGCACTTGGAATGGTTCATAATTCCATGGTGATAACCAATATTTGGAAAGATCTATGAGACTACCAAGAAAACTTGAAAGAAATTGATCCAGCTTCATCCATCATCAATTAAACATGAAGTAATACTTTTATTATTTATTTTTATATTTATCCTGCAATTTTTTCCTTTAGTGTTGTCATACCTCAACTTTGAAATAAGAAAGGGGAAGACATCAAAGAAATAATCATATTTTATATAGCAATAATTTTTTGAAATATGTTATTTTATTTTTGAGGTTTTTCTTGTCATTTAATGTGAATCGGTTTTTTTGCATATCTCGCATTTTATGGTTAAAAATAGGGAAAAAATATAATCGATAAACCAAGTATTTATTATTCTAACCACAATACTTCTATATGATTTTTTGAAATTCGAATTAAGATTATTTTAATTATAAATCGAGTTAGTAAACTATAAACACGTTTATCAATATAATATAATTTATTTTTATAAAATAATTGTGAAAATTTAGAGAATCCTTCCATTTGTTTCTGATGATTAAAATTTTCATTCGATTACAATTTGACTTACTTTGATATGTTTTTCAAATAATCAAATTTTAGGAGATTTTGAAGCTTTAGTCAATTTAATATTTCACATAAGACAACGAAAATCCTTTTTAAGTACTTAAATAAAAAATTCAAACTGTTTTTAAAGAATTTAATTAAATAAACTATGTAGATTCTTGTAATACACTCAACAAATATGTAACTTTATTTTAAGACCTCTTTTTTTAACTTTAGTCCTTTTTTGTATCAATGAACCATAAATAAATTAAAAATAATCAATAATCGATAACACACAAGCTACGTTAATAATATTTCAATAACCAATCCGATAACAAATGCTTATAAAAGGAATCTTATTCTTAAGAAACAGGATGGTCAAGAATTGATAATATATAATAAAGCTGACATTTCTAAATTTTATAATTTCTAAACATTAATTGATTTTAAATGATTTACAAACGATCATCAAGTTGCTCATAAATGAATGTGTGCACTATGCTGATACACGAGAAAAGTAATCCTCTATTGATCAGTAGCAGATTTGTAAATTACATGAAAAATACTTAATAAAAACTTAAAGATTATAAAATCAATTTTAAACGAAACTCAGTTCACTCAACCTTTAAAATGGAAACACGGCCATTATAATGCCAAATTTATTTTAAGCTTTTAAGAATCAATAAAAATTGCTCACAAAAACAAATTCTTTGGAATACCATTTAGGACACTGAAAAACATTTTATAAAAATCATTAATGGATTTGATATTATTGATTATTAAGTTTTAAATAATCGTTATTTTATAATGTTTCGAGCCAGTATTATACAATCCAATGAGATTTTCGCAAATTAAGATTTGATAATCCACTTTTATAATCACATGCTCTATATTTCAATCTCGGAAATTGAGGTGCTATTTTGAATATCATCGTGAAATGAGAATACTGACTCGTGCATAGAATAAAGAGAATATGTCTTACTCCGGTAAACTGCCATTCCTGATTGACTGGTGTTATAAACGTTCTTGTAAGTTCGTTCTTTAAATTAAAAGAATTCGGATCACGGAAACTGTAAGTGATGAATACCAGTGTGCAGAAAAATATGATGTAAAATATGATTTCTCGAAATATGTCGAACATTTGCAATTCCTTTAATCGAAGTTCTCTGGCCTTTTCCAATTCTTCTTTCGGTGGTGGCTGAACGAAATATCGACGCGGTCTCATCGGTGCAGTATCTGAAAATGAAATATTGTTAAATTTAAAACTATTAATTATCTTACATAATTCGTTGTGCAAATATTCTTCATTTCGTGAAAGTCCATTCCTCTTTCCTAACTCATTCATCAGTTCTTCTTCTTCATCAATGAATTCAATGTTATTTATCTTGCTAGACTTTTTAAATATTAAAGAGAAGAATATTGCGAGCAAGATGACCTAAAATAATAATAATAATAATAATAATAATAATAATAATAATAATAATAATAATAATAATAATATTAATAATAATAA
>JBBMOY011704733.1:0-13494 GCA_037951405.1 Platydemus manokwari | reverse complement strand
ATACCGATTTGATTATTAAAGAATCAGTGAAAGAAAACTGTCAAAGATATATAGAGAAGATCTATGTAGGTAATATAGGTAGATTGATTGAATTTGATATAAAAATATGGAAAAACACAGAATTCAATATCAAGAAATGTGAAGAAGATCAAAGATTTTATAGAAATGAAGGTGTGAAGGTTTTAAACTTTTTCTAAACAGCTTATTTTTAATAAAATATTGTTAAACATATTTTGTTTGAATATTTATTTGAATACTTTTTGGGTTGAACTTCGAGTAAGTGAAATAGTAAGAGTTGACACGTGGGCTTTTTGTGCCTTCGCTTAGATATTCAAATCCTCCAGGCATAAAAAAAATGTGAGTGCAGTTACATAATGATTTTAGTAATTAATTATAATTATTGATTTTAAAATTTGTAGCTTGATTTATTACCACAACTTATATCAAATAATAAGGACAAGGTATTGCAAATAATAAAAAATATTAAAAAGAAAATATTAATCATTTTATTGAGTAGTATAATTAATATATTTTAGAGAACTCCTGATGATCAACCAATAATCGATAGACACCCTGTATTCAAGAAGATTATAATTGGATGTGGATTTTGTGGTAATTTTATACATGTTCGAATTTTAGTCTAATCGTTATTCAAAGGATCTGGGTTTAAAACTGGAGTAATTCATGGGAAATTACTTGCAAATATTGCTTGTGATATTGAGAATAATTATATCATGAAGCATTATTCTGCCATTCGATTTTGATTTTATTGATATTTCAAAAAGATTTAACCTTTATACGCATGGTTAGAAAATATATTTTTGTTACTTTTTCTAACATTTCGTTTATAATTGAAGTATTACGTCGAAAAATTAAACATTTTATTTAAAGTTTTAGATTAGTTGATTTTAAGCATATTTTAAGAACACTTTGCTGAAACTTCTTAATGTTAGTGAATTAATTCGATTGAGAATATTTGTACAGAGCGTTTATTATGACATGTGATTGGAAGTGGCATATTATGAAGGTTCCTCGTACTGACAAGGTATGCTTATTATTCGAGAATTCGAAATACCAATTTGTTATAAATTGGTGATTATTAAAAATTAAAAAATTCTCGATCGATTAATGTTAGTTTTGTTCGATTTTGTAAATAAAGTAGTTGCGCTTAACCCGAGAATTATCGATTGTATCTTATGTTTATTAGACTACTGTTAATAAAAAACGCATTAATGTTAATAGCCATATTATAAATGATAACCAAAAACGAACACTAAAATAATTTATTGAATTAATAGCCAATCGAAAATTTGATGTTAGAAGCACCTACTTAGTATATGATACCAGGTAAAGTAGTGTTCTTAGATATGGGTTATGTTGTATAGCTTGAGTATGCTTA
This sequence comes from Platydemus manokwari, assembly GCA_037951405.1. Taxonomy (NCBI): domain Eukaryota; kingdom Metazoa; phylum Platyhelminthes; order Tricladida; family Geoplanidae; genus Platydemus; species Platydemus manokwari. The sequence goes on along the minus strand of JBBMOY011704733.1, from coordinate 12,095 downwards.
GAAGAAAACAAGGCAAAAACTGTAAATTCTTTAAAACGATATTAACGATTCAATTATTTGACGTGAGGACTGCTAGTAGTACATATAAAAATATTGTCGGTAGTATTAGATGTATTAATTATTAAATACTAAATGCGTTTACTAGAAAAGATACATATCCATTATGTCTTTACAAGCTATTTCTGATAAAATAGAAAACTCTGAAATATTCTCGACTGAATGGTATTGGTAATGTAAAACCGCGTTGGCAGATGCTGATGTTTCTTATAAATTCAATATTGTATCATTTGGTTTAAAAGGAGCATAGCAAAATTTCAAAGAGCTATTAAAAGTATTTTATGGTTATTAAGGTTGAAAGTTTCGATTTGCAGGGGCTTCAGTAACTGGCATGAGACCGAATTAATGGAAAAATTAGTTGATTTTATAAAAAGTCTTTCGCACAGAGGAATTGATGCTGCTCTGGGTCTGAACAAGATTAAATTGTGAATGAATGCCTAAGGGTTGGTACAACTAATATTATTTCAATTGAACACCTTAGAGTTATTAATACTATGTGTTAGCCCACAGTACGCTTTTGCGTGCTGTCACATTATGTCTGATATTTACAATTTATTTAACTTCCTTCTCTTATTTACTTATATTTTCTTTTTATTGATTAATGATTTCTCAGTGTCGATAATTATTTCTCAATATTGATTCCTTTAATCTGCTTTCTATACATACAAAATACATTATTAAAATATAATAATTTCATAAATTATTTGTCGTACTGATGGAAACTTGTTTGGTGATAAGTTAATAGTGAATCAGCGATTTTTCAAATGTTAATTTATTATGTAATTATATGATCTTCAGTTAGTTCGAGATTGATGTTTCCACCAATATCTGAAGCTTCACAGATTAATAGATTGCGTGTGAATGAGTTATATAAATATTAATAAGAACAACAATAATGTAATAACAAATACTTTATTATAATAAATATTACCAAATGTGTTATGCTGTAAGTTAGAAGGAGTAAGCTGTTGTGCCCGGAAGATTTATCAGTAAATAACAACTAAATGGCGCCCCACTGCGGTATATAAACTAAGGAAATAGTGATTTTAGACTCACAAACTCTGTTACGATTTTGTGAGGGTTTAAAGTTCACTGACAACAAATCTCCTTTCGGAGAATGACATCAGGTGATCAAAATAATAATCAGCTTTTACCATTTTGAATTAATAATTGAGCTGAATAATAGGTAAACAACTGTTGCCGGAGGCTAGAAATGACTGAATTTAGTAGGGTATACGAGTTGACTCGGCTGCGAATGTCGCTTCGTATTTGATTTGTAATCGGATTTGTAATCTTGAATTTGGATTTGCAATCTCGAATTTAGTCTCGAAGTATCTGTAATTGCTATGAACTGCGTAATTTTGTGGCAAAATACTGAATTTTACTTCAGTATTTATAAGGATTTTGATTTTGGCGAATGAATAATTTTATTCCTTATTTGAGGATTTCCTTAGTAATATCCACCGTTGTCATGGCAATTTGCATTTAAATTTGAATTTCTATGACTATATTTCGGATTGCCATGGCAACATGGATTAATAATTTATTGAAAAAATTGTATAACTATTATTAATATAATTCCGCCTACACGCCTGAATTTTAATTAATGTGGGTTTTCTGTTTTATTTATTATTATTACTTTTATGTATTATCTATTATTATGTAATTTATTGGTTTGCAGTCTGCATGGGTATTATCTCAACAGCCCTGTCCAAGAATAATTTTCCCCTTCATAATACTTTTAATTAAAAATCGTTGTAATTTTTCTCTGAATGTTGAATTTGGAATATTATCCATTTGATGTATCATTTCAACATTAGCAACATGTCTATCTTGTAAATCATTTGAAATAAAATCAAGATCATCTTGCAATGCTATCATATCTATTCTTTTTACAAGTTGATGATTTTCTTTTGGAATTGGAGATTTATCTAATTTTCCAGTTTCATCATAATTTTGTAAATGTTCTTGAAGATTTGTGCCTTGCAAATTGTAATTTGAACTCTATCTTAAGTAATCATTAGAGGTGATTAAATTTTTATCTCCACTAACATTTAGTCTCTGAACAGTTTCAATATTCCTATCATAACGAACTTAGGAAACTTGCTGCGGATTGTCCATGTATTCTATAACGTTTTCACTAGAGATCAGTCATTACCTGAGATCATTCAAAAGATTTCTCAATTGAAGTAGTAGATGAAAACTTTAGGAGTTCCCCGCAATTTGAAGGTATTGCATTGTTGACAGAAAATTTAGACAACACTAGAATTGACTTTGAATCAACACTCGAGCTCATTTTGACACGTACAAATATGAACAGGATCAGTTTTATTAAATGGATTCATACTTTTTAAATGAAATTCTCCCTAATGATATCCAGTACTATATTTATTTAAAAAATTATTATTTGTAATTGCTTCTTGTATATCACCACCGGTCATCAGTTTCATTGAGTCTCCTCCAATAAATTCAAAACCTCTTAATTTCTTATTTGTATTCGTGCTCGTACCATTCATGCTCGTACTATTCATACTCATGCTATTCTTACTCCTGCCATTCGTACCATTCATACTCGTATTTTTCATATGAGATTTGGTTTTTTCATGTTTTGATTTATTAGATTTAGAAATTTCTTTATTACAAATCTGACATAAATATCCCCCAGCGAATTCAGTCATTTTTTAAATAAAAAATTAACTTTTAAAATAAATGAAGACAAATAATTTAAAATAATTTACTGAGAGAAATGGAAAACGATTACATAAAAAATCAGAAAATTCTGAAGAATGTATAGTATATTATAGGAAAACATTCATGCTTATTTTTTGTAAACATCATATACGTGAAGAATGTGATAAAAAATATGATGGTGATGAATGTCCTTATTGTATACAAAATTTACATGAAAAAATCCTTATATTAGATTGCATAAATCAAAAACTTTAAGTATCAATTATTAGAGAATTTCATGATAAAGTGAGTTGGAAATCTATATCATATTATCGAAAATTATCGTAAGATTTTATTAGAGAATTCCAGGATAAGGTGGATTGAGAAGCTATTTCATTTTATCAAAAATTATCTGAAGATTTTATTAAAGAATTTCAAGATAAAGTGGAATGAGGACATATTTCAATCCCCAAAAATTATCAGAATCTTTTATTAAAGTATTCCAAGATAAAGTGAAACGGGGGGCTATTTCAGAATTTCAAATTTTATCTGAAGATTTTATTAAAGAATTTCAAGGTAAAGTAGAATGAGGTCATATTTCAGAACCTCAAAAATTATCAGAATCTTTATCCGTGAGTTTCAAGCTAGACCGGTATTTTAATAAGTTTCAAGTTGTTAAATAGGGTTTCACATTTATTAATCTTATTTAATTTTTAAATTTAAAAATGACTTTTGTTTGGAGAAGAAATAAAATAACTTTTAATAATCATCTAAATATTCTTTCATCTTTTAGAATGTTAATTTTTGGAAGTCCTGGTTGTGGTAAAAGTCAATTACTTTTTAAAATGTTATTAACACTCGGATTTTTAGATTATGATAATTTAGTAATATTTTCAAAAACTGTTTATCAAGAAGAATATCAAGTTTTATATCACTGATTTCAAAATGGTTTATAAAAAGAATATATAATAAAATATTTGATAATCAACATAATTTTGACCAAGATTTAACTATTAGAGAAATTGGTGAGCTTTATTTACCTCCTACAGAAAATTATAATACATCGAATGAAGTTTTTCTATAACTATGACTCCCAAATCCGATGAAATTATAAAACCATCAGGCTTAAATAAAAATAAAAAGGATTTAATAATTTTTTATGATTGTTTCACAGGAAATAATATCTGCTTATTTTACAATAGGAAGACATAATAATTGTAATAATATTTACCTATCCCAAAGTTGGTGTGATTTACCAAAGAATTCAATAAGAAATAATTCAAATTTTATTTTTTTATTTAAATTAAATAAAGGAGATAAAGGTTTAATACATTCGGATTTATTTTTCAACACTACAGAAAAAGAAGATTTTATTTTTTTTAGTAAATAAACAATGGAAGGAGAAATAAAAAAAAATATAGCATTCGATAAAGATAAGGTTTAATTCTTGTAGATCTGTTTACAATTTATAAAGACGAAGTAGACTTAAATTTAAAAATTAAAATGGGAACTTTCGACATAAATAAAAGAATAGAAGAATTAAAAAAGATTGTTTCCTTGAAAAATAATTTCTGAATAAAAACAATATTCTAAAATTTTGTTAAATCAAGGTATCACTGAATTTGCTAAACCTTTGTTAGATCAGAAAATTAAGAAGAACATCAATTAGCATTTGAGGAGGTGAATAAATCTAAATACATCTATTACGATTTATAAATAAAGAAAAAATAAGATAAACAAAAAATATTTTCAATTATAACAAAGTGCATGCTCAAAAAAAATTTTAAGAGAACGAAATATTTTTATTCCTATTTTTTTATAATAAAAATGGTGACAAACCTAGATAAAAAATTTATAAATTTGTACATTGAATTAAAAAAGATTTTCATGCTATTAATCTATAAGATACTGCCAACAAATTTAAATAAATCTACTGATATTGTTTTTGAATTCCAGCCAACTTCAAATCCTTTAGATATTTGTAATAGTTTCCTTCGATATTCAATAAAATTTGAATTTAAAAAGACAAAAGAAAACAATGAAGCGGATGTTTAGGTAAATTATAATATTACTTCAGGAAATAACTTTTTTCCAAATTTATTTAATTCCATGAGATTAACATGGGGAACTCATGAAAATGAAAGATTGAAAATTTATCAAAATATCAAGTATGTTAATTTTACTTTAATAGATGAATCACAATGCAGAATAGGAAAACTATTTGGATGGATGCCAGATAAAACTAAAGAAAACGAAAATACTTATAATAAAGGTTTCAAAAGAAGAAAACCTTTTCATAATTTAAAACAGAAAAATAGGAAATATACTTTTACAGGAATAAATTCTTCAAAACAGATATTTGGAATTGACAGACAGAATAAGAACATAGATAGTGGGCATCTGTGTTTGACACCACAGTGAATGGGATTTGATGGTGTCTTTAACTGGCCACAGGATTAGCTAGATTTGGAGTTCTGGTATAAGGTTTTTAATATTTTAACGTAGTGAGAGTTTTATACTATTTTCTCCAGAGTAAGCCAGATGAGGTCCTGTGGTATGCTTGAGAATGCTTCTTTCAAATCGATCTAGAAGAGGTACAAGTCTCGGTGCTGTTAAGTTGTGTATTCGAATAGGGTAAACAAGTAGACGTTGTTTTCAGCACATCCGTTAGAGGCAAACATTGCCTTTTGATTCAGAGAGAAAAGGCTGCTAGCTTCTATCCAGTTAAAGATTTATAGGTTAAGGATAGTTACAAAAAATTCGGTATGGTATGTCCTAGAGAACAATCGGACGCCGTGACGACACAATTTGTGAGGTTGACTGTTTTATTAGTTTAATGAGGATAAGTGTTGCATTCTTTTCATTGGTTCAGTAAGGTCTTTGTTTGATGGATATTTTAATCCACATGTCACACGTATCGTCATGCATAAAATTAAAATTGTTATAAAAATTGTTATCCAACGTTGCACAGAGCTTGAGTTTGAATTAATCATTTGATCAAAACTCAAATAAAAGCTTAATAAAGAGAATATAACTAGATAGATTTTGTTTCAACATCATCGATAATGTAAAAATAATGACAATAAGATCACTATATTGTAATTTCAGGACTGTGGTCACACTTAATGAATCTCCAGAAAACAAAATCTAGTAACCTCATTAATTGGTAAGACACACTGGTTTAACAAAAAAATTGTGAGGAAACGATCTAATCCAATAAAATGTGAAATAGTAAAATAATCTAGAACTAATTAAAAACAATAAAAAACTTCTTAAATTTATTATGATGAGAGTTAAACTTTGGATAAAGACTCTCAAAGAAACCTTAAATAATCTGTTAAAATGGTATAAGCATATACATAATAATTAGTGGTGTTAGCAGGCAAACGCGACTTTCAAATCAATGACCACTGATTCGGTGGTTATTTGACATTAAAGCATGCCAACAAAATATGATCGTAAAAGAACAAAAGATAAACAATCAAAAGACAGTTATACCATAGGGAAATCACTGAATAATACACCAATCAGAACCTACAAAAAGACTATATATTGAATAGACTATAGGCAGGAACCTCCAATTTTGTGTGTAAATCATGTGTGTTTTATATTATAGGCGATGTAATCTTTCTTTGTAATAATCGTTCTGACTACTTTTAGGAATTTGTGTCGCTGTTGTATATTTTTACAGAATTCAATATTTATTGTGGATAACAATATGTTTTTCTCTAATGTAAAGTTCGAAAATCCATTCCCCAAATAAAGTACATTCAACCAACGACGAAGTTGGTTATATAGGCATTTCTCTGGCCAAGTCGTGTGAGGACATGTGCACCTGTATCTTAATCCTATTTTTTATCAAATCTTTAAACAGTCAGACTTAGTTAATATCTAATTATCTTAGGAGGGAAAAAGATGATATTGATGAATACAGGCATTTTATAAATCTTAGAGTCACGTGCCCACAAAAGTGGCTTTTTCACCAGTTTCTCTTAGCCAATCTGGAACTGTAAATCATTGCAATGCTTATCTACCCGATTTTAAATGGAATTTTTCATAATCCACCGATGCCTTCTTCAATCCATCCAATCAATCTTAGCCACATTTGTCAAAATGAGATTTTTTAACCGAGATTAAACGGGATAAATCGAATCCATTCAATAATAATTTTCAAATCCAATATCGATGAAGCACAAATCGCACGAGCTAGATTTGAAGTGAGATGACATCAATCGAATTCAACCACATTTATCATTGCTATGAATTGGTGTAAGCTGCATTGATATCAATTGTGCGCTATGTCATAATTGGAGTCAAAAACAAACCCCACATCAGTCAGTACTATATTAAATTTAATTAATTAATTAATAATTAATTAAAAAATAAATCAATATCAAATTATTTATTAATATTCTTTATTTAATTAAAATAATTAATTAATAATTAATTAAAAATCAATCAATATCAAATTATTTATTAATATTCTTTATTTAATTAAAATAATTAATTAATAATTAATTAAAAAAACAATCGATATCAAATTATTTATTAAAACTCTTTATTTAATTAAATTAATTAATTAATAATTAATTAAAAAATCAATCAATATCAAATTATTTATTAATATTCGTCAATTATACAATGTAAATCAGTCATTGGCCACAACGTCTCGAACAAATTCTTCATATCTCACATTGCCGTTATCATCTGGTTTTGAAATCTCCAACATGGCATTCATCTCTTCATCCGTCAATTGTTCGCCCATTCCTTGCAGCACTCGCTTGATTTCGCTCACCGGTAGAAATCCATTGTTGTCCACATCGAAAATCCGAAACGCTTCAATGATGTCATCTTCGCTGTAAACGTCTTTCACTTTGCGAGATGCAATCTGACAGAAATGTTCAAAGCTCAACCCTTCATAGGCCAGAGTTCCATCGACATCGATTTCGTCTAAAATTTGCTACAAATGCAGATGACGTCATTATGAAGGCCGATAAAATATTACACTGAGCTCCTGTTCACTTGGCATTAATCCAATTTTACGTATTAATAACGGTACTGCTTGAATTGATATGGTTGGGTTTTCAGGAGTAACAAGTAAATTAAATGCTTCTCTGTATTCTATTATCAACTCTTCCGTTAAATTTGATGGAAGAGGCGGTAAATTCGGTGCTTTAGACATGTGTAATTAAATTAAAGAACAAATTTTAAATGACAACACTTAAAATCTCCATGGTATCACTATTATTAAAACAAATACTTTAAAATATATTTTGTATGTTATTGGTGATTTATAGCAAATCATTTTTGAATTTTATCTGAAAGAAATAAGATATTTAAAGTGTGATCACTTCGATCCGTTTTAATAATATTTAAATTAATAATTATTTATATAATCAAATAATCAATTAAGAATTCACATGATTTTTAATAACTAGTAATTCAGAAATCACTTTCTCTGATATGATATTCCAAATATGAGATTATTTTACGCAGAAATATCTGATAATTTTCAAAATAAATTCAGTTAATATTATCATAATCGAAAATCCATTCAACATTAAATATAGATTAATAGTAATCTATTTAATTTAATTTAAATAAATTACTAAAATTTAAATTTCTTTTTAGAAATCTTTAAAATCACTTTAATAAATATGGCTAGATCTGGGAGAGTGGATAAGTTGAGAAATGTGTTATAAGATATTTTTTAAAAAGCTTATTAAAGCAGTAGAATGTCATATATCTGACTCCATAAACACTTTTCAAATTTATTTCATGTTCATGAGTTATTTAAATCTAAATTTGATAGCATCACATCGCTATTTCTAACTAACCTCCTTAATGATTACCTTACAATTAATTCATTGAACATGTAAACTTCAAAAGTAAGAGCTAAGGTGAATCTTGATATTATTAAAAATATTTGTAGGATTTAATTGAAGATTTGTTAAGGAAAGTTTTAGTTCAGACGGAATTTGAAATACCTAATGTTTTCAAAGATGTGAGAACACAGAAAAGAATGAGTCGATTACATAAAATAAATCAATAACTTACCTGATTGCAATAAGTATTAAAGGTTGCATATTTGAAATATTAGATATAATATATATATTGTTGGAACAATTAATTAATTTTGTATGTTGGCGTTTGACATACCCTGAAATTTTGGCATTTATTTTGTTGTGATTCAATGTATAAAATTAAAATAAAATTATGCATTTGCATAGAAATTTTGCGTAAAAATATAGTGTGTTATGTCTACAATTATTTATTCCAGGAAAAGGTGATCAATAATTCTAATAATTATAATTATCAATTTTCATATTGATGCAAATTTCTAATAAATAATTTATGAGCTCGATAATAATTAACAATTGTGAATATAGCCGACGAAATAGTCAAACGAACTCTCATAGAAAAATATCACGCAAATATAAAAAATCCATTAACTCATTATTCAGATAAAGAAACCCATTGAGAATTGAGGGATAATGAAAGATAAAAATTATTATTATTATTAACTACTCATAAACATCTTCAGTTTAACCCATTCAAATAAATCCAAATAAATTTACATATTCCCGAAACAATGCATGTGCATTAAGTTTAAAAAACATAAAACAATTAACAATTTCTATAAGGAATTACCCGGGAATATTAATTGACATAAATACCCCGTTTAAAACCTTTGAAACCACTGGAACTATAAATCGTTTTTTGAAGATCACCCAGCTGTATACAGCATCCAAATTAAACAACTTCAGCCATAGTAAGGAAAGGCATTTTACTGTAAAATAATTAACGAATGTATACAACGATCCATTATATTTCATAATTATAGAGCGAGACTCATTCATGTTACAGATTTTACCCCAACAGACTTCGGCATTATAAATCATAACTTCCTAGGGATCTCTTGTTGGAATTTATGCATTATTGTTCAAATCTTACTTTGAGTTCTAAACTGGAGCCTGTTGGAGCTCAATGTCAATCCGATAGGTGCGTGAATCAAAATATTATAATTAAAATAAATCAATAACAAAGATCAAATCAATAATTTTTATTCAAATTTACTATAAATCATTAAAATTGTGATATAGAAATTTGATTCAAATCTCCTTTATTTAATAAAACATTTTTATTTTCTAACCACTCAAAATTACATTTACTCAAACACACAATTTAAAAAAGGGTCAACTATGAAAGCCTCTGATAACGGACCTCCTTTGTGTTGAAAATGTAGATTTTAAATATTATAGATTTTTAAACTATCGACACACCTATTTTAATGATTTTCATTATTATCGTTATACGAAATCGTGCTTATTATTCTTTTCTTTCTTTTTTTCAAAGTTTTTTCTCACAGTAATATGGTCGTTGAAATCTTTTTCGTGTGAGATAATTTTCTGATTTTTCCATTGTTTATATACTGTGTTCTATTACGAATTATGAATCATTATTTTCGATCATTATTTTCTTTTTTCTATTGGTGATTTTAAAATTATTTTATAAATCCGCCTAAATCAATAATTTTAATTTATTTTTCACTCACATTATTAATTTTGATTTTCTTTTTCTCCCACATTTTAAAATTTCGATTTCGCCAACAATAAATTAATTTCGCCCACATTTTAATTAATTTATTTTTCGCCTAAATTTATTGATTATAACTTATATTTTACCCATATTTATTTATTTATAATTTATATTTCATCCATATTTATAAATTTTATTATAATTTTATTCATTATTATTATTCTCAAAATATAATTTTGCCCCTTATAGATTTCTATTATGATTATACATCAAATATTTTTGACATATTCAAAAATAAATTATATACATTTCATGTAAAGATGGTCACAAAAATCACTTAGTCTAATAACAAAATGTCATCATCAATGTTTACTTTCTACTTGGATTGGGGTTTTCGAACACTTCGGTAGAAGAATTGAGTTTGGGATTGTGATAATATCTTATGGGAGACTGACGACTGGGATTGAGAATATGATCCTGTTTGTTGAGGCAATTGAGAATCTGAAGACGTCTATATCGTGAAAGACATTGAGGGTGATAAGATTTAGATATCGTTGATTCCGTTCTGTAACATACTGATCGTTGTTTTGGTTTATAGAAGTATTGATTGCTATACCAAATATGCTTCAGTATTATGATTCAATATAATTGTTGGGAATTGGGTCTAGGAGCATTAAAATTTAACAATTAACAGTTCTGTGCAAATAATACTTTTATTTTTATGCTTTATTTTCTTTGATAAATGTTACAAGTATTGAGAATAACTGAAAAAGTGTTTATAAGTGTATAACAGTATTAATTATAGCTGTATAATTTTTGGATTAATTAATATTGTATCCAAAAAATTGTATCAATTATTATGGATTCGGCTCAATAGTTAATTCCGATACACTGAAATGTATCTATGTATTTTAGGAAACATTGGCTAAATGTGAAGTCAATGTAATAAATCATTTTTGGATACTTTTGACATGACGTCAAAATGTATCAATTTTTATAAATTCCAGATAGAGAGATTAATTAGAAATAATAATTATTATATATTTTAAAATATAGATAATTTATAAAAATAAATAATTTGAAACGGCAATGAAATGGAATTGACTTTAAAATACATTAATAAGTTTAGGAAAAATAATATTTTAGAAAAGAACTTAAAAATTAGGGACAAATGAAATTAATAATATTCTCAATAATAAAAATCCTGTAGTAAAAAGAAATAATAAATTAATATTCGGGAAATCCGTGGGAATTAAAATATCATGTAGCGATTTTAATCATTTAAGCATAATGAATAAAAGCAGTATAAATAGAAGTTCGGAACACCAGAACTTGCCCATTAATTTACGGAACTACTAGACTATAGCGCGTTTGAGAAGCAGCTATTTAGACAAATCCCTCGAAGATTGTTAGAAGAATTTGCTCGACGACAGAACATACTCCATATTGTCATTCCAAGCAGTGAGTTCGATTTTTGTATAAAAAACTGATCCGAATATATAGTACGTATCGTTTATCATTTTATTATACAGCTTTGCTCAAAAATATCTTTGGTAATCGGTTTTACTCCAAGAGAAGGACGTATTAACCGCTCTCATCTGGAATTGTAGGTTTTAGCGGTTATCCAATGTTTTATTCCAGTGTAAACTGTAATTTTGTTCATTGTATTAATAAAGATTTATTTAGAAAAAGGAGTTGAGTTGTCAATTGATATTTGAGGCATTAATATTTACAAAATAATTTTGAGACTGATAGGATTAAACAATAATTATTTGGATCATTGTTGCCAATCATTTCTATCTTCATATAGATTTGATTGCGAGGTGAAT